>JANHFL010005634.1:62412-74067 GCA_032468155.1 Oxyrhabdium leporinum
AGCTTGATCATACAGGCCATGAATTTAATGCACGTGTGGTTCAGCCAGCTGGATTGCTTCTCCTGTGAAGTACCCAACTTAGAACATAGAGAACATAGAATAATAGAGTTGGAAGGGTTAATGACTTTTGGGAGCACGCCCAGGCTTTCAGTTAGCATGAGCAGTTGCTCTTCATTTTCCTTTCAGCTGCTGCATTTGCTTTGGGGTTGACTTTTTTTTAAAAAGGGGAATGGCTATTTTGAGTTTTCTGCATTGTTTTAGTGGTTCCCAGCACTGTCTTTTGAGGGTGTACTTCCCGCATTCTTTTTGAAAGCCTCTAGTGATGGAGCACCCATCTATTATGCTATTTTCTTGTGAGTTGGACTAAGGAGAAATTTCCTAAAACCAATCAAGTTTGCCATGCCCACCCACTCACATGACCACCAAGCCATACCCACCAAGCCATGCCCACCAAGCCATGCCCACAGAATCGGTAGTAAAAAAAAATAGATTCCACCACTCTGTGGGGTGTGTGTGTGTGTGTGTGTGTGTGTGTGTGTGTGTGTGTTCCAGCATACCTCTGGAACACCTTGAGCAATTTCAACCAAATTTGGTACACAGATGACTTGCTCTCTGGAAAAAAATACTGTGGTGGTAAGACACACCTAACACCCCTTGTGTCTCTGTCTGTGTGTCTATGTTCCAACATAACTCTGGAACGCCTGGGCCGCTGAAATGAAAAGGAATGAATTATATCTATAGTATCAAATCACAGTACTTTTGAGAGTGATAGTGTGCATTTTGGATTCAAGTTCTGTTAAGATACAGCCTGTTGTGCCTTAACATGGCTTCTACTGTACAGCACAGTGGAATTGCCATGGTAACGGCTTCACAGTACTCCACAAGGGGGCTCCCTGTGGTAAGGGGTATTGGTTCTTAAAAAAACAAAAAACAAAAAAAATCCAACCAAACAAAAAATAACCCCCCTAGAACCTCAGCATCAAGCAAAGAGTTCAAGTTGGCGGGGGAGGTACCTGCTAATGCAGATAATCACCTCAAAGGCTGTTCCCTGTAGAATTTTTCCAAGGCTGTTGGCCAGGGCAATTAGATCTCTAATTCTCACCACACTGGTTGAGGCAGCTTTCTTCTACAACTGATAGCAGGGCCAGACCCAAGTTTCTTTTTTCTTACATTTACTTTATTGTGCAAAACCTTGCAATGGTACAAGGCTGTGTGTAAAGAAGATGCTGGGCAATGTAACTGAAATGACTATCTTAACAGGAAAGGGAAAGGGTGAAACAGTTTGTATCCCATGGATATCACTCATTTCAACGGATCTCCCTTTTAACTTTAAGAGACTGCAATTTCCAGTAAGACTTGCATTCTCCATCATGATCAACAAGTCACAGGGTCAGTCTATTAAGTACTGCGGAACGGATTTGAAATCACCATGTTTCTCCCATGGACAACTTTATGTTGCTTGCTCAAGGGTGGGTTCACCCATGAATTTATTTATTCTTGCTACTGGAGGTGAAACTAAAAATGTTGTTTATAATCAACTTTTGTGTTAAATTAATATTATAGTGAATTTGTAAAAGATTTTACTTTATAATTTGTATACTGTACTTATACTTTTAAAAACCTGTAAATAAAATTACTTTGATTTGACACTATAAATATAATTCATTCCTTTTCCCACCTAATACAGGATTGGGATAAATAAATACCCAGGCAACACCGGGTTATCAGCTAGTCACAAAATATAATCCAAGTCAAGAAGGAATAAGATAATGGTTGGACAAAAACATAAACAGTGAAGACTTATCTATATTATACTTCCATCATCATCATCATGATCTTCATCTATAAGGTACCCTGAAAGAGTAGTATAGAGCTTCTACAACAACCTGTATGGACTAATCTACAAGACCTGTATAGAATTTATCCATTGCATTCTACAGAATGCTATCTTCCCTAAACTTCATGCCTCCCAGACATCTTGGACCATAATCACAACTCATCTGTCCAATACATCTGGAGGGCACTAGGTTGGGGAAAGCTGATATACAGAAAGGGACATGAAATAGATGTTCCTGTCAGCTTGTGTTCCATCTGCTGAGGCTAAATCAGGACAATGATGAATGTCAAACCAGTAAAAAAAAGTTCATAAATGAAAAAGAAAAAAAGCCCATAACTTAACTTCCCAGAGGTTCAGTCCAGGAAAAGAGGTCAAGATATTGTTGCCCACAAAATAGTTCAACTAAACTTTACAAAGTATCACAAAGTTCTTGCTCAAGCAGCTTCCTTTACTCTATATGTCAAAGTGTTTTGTTGGCAGAGATGTTCCAGTTTCTTCAAGTGTCATATGTACATTTGCACATACATACAAAAATGTACATTACAAACACACTTGCACACAAAGACACACACACATACACACACACGCAT
The DNA here is from genome assembly GCA_032468155.1 of Oxyrhabdium leporinum. Classification (NCBI taxonomy): domain Eukaryota; kingdom Metazoa; phylum Chordata; class Lepidosauria; order Squamata; family Cyclocoridae; genus Oxyrhabdium; species Oxyrhabdium leporinum. The sequence goes on from JANHFL010005634.1 coordinate 64,840, forward strand.
ATACTAGAAAAAACAATTCTTCATTTTGTGCCAGAAGTTTATTATTCAAACATCCACACTGGATGTTTCTTAGAAAAGAAATTTAATATCATCTTCTATTATACTACTACAAGACGGATAGATTGGTGAAAAAAACTCAAGTGTAGTCAAGATGTGTCTATATACAGAATCAACAAAATAATAAGCTTATTCTTGCTCAACTGGGATTATTGCAAAGCCAGCATGAGTGTCAAATGTAGATAGATCAGATGTTGTTGAATTTGCAAGGATATTTGGATGCTTTCTGATCTCCTTATATGAGAACTAGAACTGGGAACTGTTTGTCTAAAGAGATATTATTTTAACACAATTATCACTTGTCACTCGTGGCTGAATGCTTCTACTTGATATTTATGGAACCTAGAAATTAAACTGAAAATTAGAAATGTCACAAGCCTTACAAAAGGTTTACATTTCACATGATTTTAGCATTCTGGAAAAGAAATTGCATGAGCCCGTCAAAACTTGAGAGATTTAATTTAAAAAACAAGGAAGGAGACCTAGGAGCTGAAAAGATTGCCATTTTTGTTATGGTTTGTACCTTAGTTTAAATTGTCCCATTAGTATCTCCTACTAGTTTCACAATCCCTTAAAGTAGTCATTTGTCCTACTTATATAGAGAATGGTCCTCTAAACATACAATCTATTAGGAGGCTTGACAGAGGATAGACCTTTCCTTGAATGCATGTTGAAATTTGAAGGGCTTCCAGTGAAAAGGGAGCAAAGAGCCTTTAAGTTTCTGATTAAGAATTAGCATCTAGAAACTAAAATGATTAAATACAAAGGTCACAGCCTTCCTCTTTAAATATATACTGAATTTCTATTTAAATTATAGCAGCTGGCTCCACAGATATGTTATTGTACACCCTTTTCTTATAAATGGCTCTTTGTCACCAGTAGTGTTTTTTCCCAGTTCAGGTGTTTTATCCTCTCTGTGTAACGGTCACTAATGTCTTTACATTTCAGTAATATTATTTGTTTATGTTTTTTCGTAATGCCCAGTTCCCAAGACAGAGTTGTTCTGTTTGGCTTTGGTTTTTAAACATACTGAAATATATTTTAATGTTATTTCATTTTAGTAAATGCAACTGATTTGCAGGTGCTTTCATGTGTAGTATATATTAATACAATATATCTCTACAGACCAATTTTTACTTAAGCCACTTTTGGAGTGAAGAAAAATAGGATGCATTTTTTAAAGTAAACCAACTTTTTGGAATGATATTCTTGAGTATCTTTCCATCATTTGGAAATTTGCTTAGTTCAGAGGATTTAGGATTTAGTCCACCTAACAGTAGCCCAAGCAATACGGTAATTCCACAGAACTATTAACATATATTTTTAATCTTTAAAAAATTAAACCCTATTAGCTTTATTCCACTGATGATGTTACCTAGTTTGGTAATGAAATATCTGCAAGATAACAACCAAGCTCAGAGACCATCAAGAACCGCACATTTAAAAATCTCCTGCAAGCATAGTATCAGTTAGACAAATACAACAAAATAACTTTTCTTAATCATTAAAGTTTGTAAACAAATTCTGCCTGCATTCATGTTCCTGCCTGGGTACATCTATACCTATGTGCAATTTGTGAATCCTTCGGGTGTTGGTGATGAGTTTTATTTGATGCATAGTTTTGGCTACCTAAATTGAAATGGAAACTATAGCAGAAGCATTCTACATTTTCCATTGGGTGCTATTACCCAATTTTGGTTGTTCTGTTACAGTATGTGCTAATCACACATAGTATTTAGTATCAATATTTTATATTTGCTTCATGTTATATGGTAGGGTATTTCCTTGCTTGATTTCTTGTTTGTTTTATGTATGCTGCCCAGCATCACATTGTTTGAGTTGGGAGGTTTTATAAATGTTTGAAATAATTAAATAAATAAATGTGGCATGGCACACCACTTCTGAACTTTTGCCAAAAAAAACCCTACCCGAGCGTGCTCACCAAGTGCTTGCCTTGAGGGAGAGGAGGAGTACCAGCAAATTCTACAAATGCTCAGTGTGTGAAAAATCTACACATTGTTGCAGGCCACCAGTCTGTTTTCAATACGTTGTACATAGCATATCTGATAAAAGGACATGGTGAATATAACACATTTCCATTTGGGCTATGGTGCATATTAATGAAATTACTATGATGTGCTCTTCTTGTATTATCTATATTTTATTACTTAGCAGACAAGAGGACAGCAGAGGCATAATTCTCTCTAATCACCATCAGAAGATCTTGGATCTGGATATTGCTATGGATGTGTTGCATATTAAGGAAACTTGAGACCCATAAGTACTGAATTTCCCAGGAGGAGCCTCGGTTTTTCCACCATTGTTATCAAGGCCCAAATTTGGTATAATATAAATTATTTGTTCATGTTGTTTCTTAATAGATTTTAAAAGGACTGCTACCCTGAACTGATATCTAAACTGCAAATATCAATTTTATGTCACTTTAATCTCAGAATATTTGTAACCTTAAGCACTGTGCTGGCACTCATCTATTAAAGAGGATTGGAGGATATGGGACTGCAAGCACAGTGCTTCTTCCCTGCCCTCCTCCCCCCCCCCAAAAAAAAAATCCCATCACTGCAAAGTCTTGGAAGAGTTTGTCATATGTTTAGCCCAGACTTCTGAAAACAGATTGCAAGCACGTTCGGGTAATTGCACTTTCCGGCCTATGTATTATGAAGGACTTTGATTTATCGTGTTTACTAACCACAAGTAGAGCTGTAAGGTAAATGCTTATCCTACTTATCAGCCTCTTTTAGATCTTTACACTTAAGCATTCAGAAATATTTTCCAAAAAGTTATACCTCTTGATCTCCTAATTCCTTATTACAAGAAAACAGTTTTGGTCCTCCAGCACAGCTAGAAGGAAGAAATTGAAAAGCTTCGCTTCAAATTTTCCATTTTTAAGTAATGGTAGTTTATAATTTTGGCCATCTAATGCTTTTAATCTGATTGAATTAAAATTAGAAAATAATGCAGAATTTACAAGTTTATTTCATGTCGTAATACCAATCTTTTCTGTATGTATTTATCTCTCTATCTCTATCATTTCTATCACTATCTCTATCTATCTCTATCTAGATATATCATCTGTATCTATATCACCTGGAGTATACAAGCACAAACATACTCCAAAGATGTTTTTTTCAAGAGGCAACTGGACTTTCTTGTTTTTCTTTGAAGGCATTTCACTTCTCATCCAAGAAGCTTCTCCAGCTCATACAAGCATAAACATGTGTGCAAAGAGAGATAGGCAGAGATGAGGAGAAAATCAAGATGGATCACCATCACCATCTTTTTAACATAGTCATCATCCTGATCAGTGGTGTCTGCAAATCAGTGAGTTGACAAGCAAAGTATTGCAATCCAAACTTACCCATTTTTAAAAATATATGCACATTGTAGAAAAAGGGTGGCGCATGCAACATGACCCTATTATGGATGCTACAAATTATGATCATAAGAATCATCCCAAGATGTTAATATTTTTTCCAGATTCTGTTCTTGATTTCTTAAAATGACATGAGTGGGCTTTTATTTTTTTTATATTTTGATTTAATTCTCAGTTGCTACAACACTTATAATATGTAAGCATAATTCAGTGTCCAAATATTCAAATTATTTTAAAAAGTTAATATCCATATTTACTGATAATACTATGATCTGCTAAGCTGGAAGTTGGCCTTGGGTTTGCTTCCGTGTCTCTCCCTCTCTTCTCCATTTTCCACTCAGTGTGGGAAACAATTTTTATGGAAGGTTGTAGCTTTTTGTCAAATATAAAGATCTCCAATGTGTCTCGTGAACAGGCACTGGAGATTTTTATATTTTCTCTTCTCTTTTTAGATAGTGCTGATACTAAGAAGAACTTTTTTTCCTAAACTCAGATGCATTTATTGTGCTTGTTTCTATGTTATTGCTTACAGTTTTATTTGTCTTCCCAGGGGAAAAAAAATAAGGATCAGATAGTAAGGTTTAATGCGACTTACCAACTCCATTTGTAGAAAAGTACATTTGGTCCCAAGTCCAGATAAAAGAGGATAGCTGATTCCCTGCCAAGGAGATAAATTTAATATGGCAGGCTACTGCATAAAGGGTAACCAATATAGTAGCCTTGGCAAATAATCATGGTGCATAAGATGCTGGGGAAAAGTTTACTAATGCTAATCAAATTTACTAATTAAATAATCGATCACAAAAATAAAAATAGATCACACCAAAGATGGATATCCAAATAGCCCCTTGAAGTGTATTTACAAGAGAACATGTCAATCAAAAGGAAATCATTGCCCCAAAATGATTACATCATGCCATTTTAATAGTGGTGATATATGGATTGAGATTAAATGAATTAGGGAGCAAAGCATATTCCAGTGATTTTAAAAAAAACAAAACCCCATAGAGCCAGCTTCATCCTAGCTAGCATAGAAACCATACCAAATTGTATATTATATCAATCATATCATTTCATTTAGTATTCTAAGCCACCCAGGGTTGCCTTGTGGAAAGATGGGTGGCAAACAGATTTAATAAATAAAACTAATAAATATTGTCATCTTAGGATCTTTATCTCCCTAGCTATCCTATCATACATATTTTCCATTTATGCATACAGTTAACAAATTTTCTTAGTGGCAGGAGAAAGGGCAATTGTGAAAAAGGGGTAACTCTGAAAAAGGTTCATAAGGATAAAAACATGTTTTTATTTTTATAACTTTGTTTTATGATGAAAAATTCAAGAGCCAAACCCAGAAAATAAATAATTAAATAAATCTAAAGGACAACTAAATGTAAAGGTCACTGTATTTATGAACTAACCAAAATTAGCCCAGATGATGTCAACAGTGATTTTTATGCCTATCTTCAAAATGCTTTTAACTGCATGCCCAGGAGAATTTAGTCATAATAGCTGGTGACTTAATGCTTACATGTGTGCAGATAAAATGGGCTGGGGAAAAAAATCCTTGGAAAATAGATGAAGTAAAAGAAAATGGTGTTAGACTGCTACAATTTGTAGCAACTAATGTCTTTTTAGTACAGAACAGTCTCTTCTGTCACTCTCAAAAGATCAGCTCCAATGCATGGGAGACTTCAATTCTGGGCTACAATCGAGTCAACACCTGCTTCCAAACACCCATCAAAGATGTGTGATGCAAGGTGCTGATTGTGGCTATGACCATTGTTTAGTTTGTGCAAAAATTCATCTTGCACTTCAAAGCATAAAACAACAGATGGTTCGATTAATGAAAGAAACTGGTCAGAAATGGTTCAATTGGAATATAAACATAAATTCCAAACAGCATTAGAATCCTGGTCTAACATTCTGATATAGTCTGATGGTATGGACATTTCTGAAGTGATCTACAAATATGCCAAAAACATATGCTTGACCTCACAACACAAAGCAGAAATATGGATCTCAGATGACTGCTTAAGTTTGGTAAATTGACACAAATAAGCCAAGCTTATAGAAAATGCAAAATATAAAGCAGTTCAACCATGATGATTACCATCAGATAAAGGCAGAGCATGAGGCATACTGAAACACGATGGCCCTATGGGAATGAGAAAAGACTACACACAACCTCAAAATACGTTGTGCTCTTTCTCTCTTTCAGATGCCTACATAGAAGAATAAATCAACAAGTAATAACATATGCAAGGCTAATAGGACATTTATATGATCTTCAAATGAAGGGTTTCAATGTTAAAGATAATTTTTCCAGTGATTTATAAAGCCACAGAGAACTGCGGGGAGCTCCAAAAGACCCATCACTCATCAAAGCATCAGAATATAAAGCTTTGGATGCTGAGCCTACATTAGAGGAAGTAAAAACACCAATAAAACTACTGAAAAATCTATGCAACTGGTACGGATAGAGTCATGGATGAGACACTCCATGCTGGCAAAGATTGTCTAAATAACTACATTGTGTTACAAATTACAACCCATTTGGCATGCAGAGAAGATCTCCCTCATATGGAAAACATGTTATTATAATTCCTATTTTGAAAAAGAACAACAGTTACTGAGGCATAAGTCTATTAGAAGAGTCATTAAAAGTGTCTTCATGAGAATCATCTGTTTCCAGAAATAAGGAGAACAGATATTTAGTGTTCATTGACTTTTGAGCAGCCTTTGACAGTGGGTAATTGTTAATATTTCTGGATTCCTGACAACCCCATGAACTAACCCCTGCAATTTTCTTGGCAGCATTTTCAGAAGTGATGTGCCATTACCTTCTTCCTAAGGCTGAGAGGCAAGACTGACCCCAAATCATTCAGCTGGTTTCATGCCTGTGCCAGGACTAGAACTCCTGGTTTCCTGGTTTCTAGCTAGTGTCTTAGCCAGTGTAATAAACTCTGGCTCTCTTCACAGTGTTTACTGTCCTGTTTTATAGGAAGCACTGAAAAGCAACTATATGCTTGTAAAAATTACAGGTCTGCTATAAGAAACTAACAGCAACTACAGTAGCTATGTGTTGTCAAAAGAATAATTTGGACTTCCCACTCAAGCCAGGGTTGTTAAAGAATAAATAAAAATGAAATCTAGACATCTGTGAGGAAATAAGAAATATTTAATCCTAAAAGCAAATTGTTTGCCTTTAGGGGCAGCTGCAGAGAAATGGATACAGCAGCAGACTTCAAATCAAACCTTTATTGTCAGAGTACAACATGTGTAGAATGAGATTGACTTTTATAGGGGAGCTTGTCCTGGTGTGGAAGGGTCTACGTGCTGCTTCTGGGGTGACACTTCATGGATGTGTGGATGTGTGTGTGTGTAAGTATGTATTCTTGTGGACATGCAGTTCTGCTGGAGACCTAATTTAATTAACTCTATTTGTGTTTCAAAACCTTATCCTTTGATATGTAGATTGGGTCTGGGTAACTTATTTGGGGTTTTGAGGAAGTTTGAGTAAAGGATTTTCCCACGTTAGCTATTTTTACTTGATTAATTTAGTTTCAGCTTGACTGTCAATTATCTAGTGGAGATGCTGATTGTCAGACCATTATGGATTCTTTTAATGTTTTAAGAGAAGATGGAAACAGGATAAAGAATAAAATACGTTTTATGTCAAAATGTATTTTATTCTTTATCCTGTGCATGAGAAATGAATTTTCAGCAGAATTTCCAGTTTCATACCAGTAGTAGGCAAGGCAATGTGATCTTACCTCTTTTCCTTCGCTCTCACCAGCTATGTATCACAGCATCTGCAAGCACAGTGTGCAAGAGGCAGCTAATTTATTGCCTTGCCATGTGCACATGCATGAAATCCTACTCCCTGTATGTTCCCAAAACTTTGAAAAAACATTTTTAACTCTGCAAGAGCGGTTTCAGTGAGTCCTTCCCTTCCTCTTCACTTTCTACATTGCAGACAATGTTTCTGCATGTCTATGCATCCAAAATGTCTGCTCAGTAACAAAGGGATATCCATTCTGTGCAGATCTATGGTATGTGTAAGTAACCCCTACTAAACTGTGAAGAAATTAATAAAGCATCTTAGGATTGTCCTGCTTAGCTACAATACACATGTGCTTCAAATCCCTTCAGAATAGGACTTTCTCACAAGTAAATACAGGTAGTCCTTGACTTGCAGTTCATTTAGCGACTGTTCAAAGCTACAACGGCACTGAAAAAAGTGACTCATGACCATTTTTCACACTTACGACCGCTGAAGCATCCCCACGGTCACGTGATCAAAATTCAGACATTTGGCAACTGGTTCATATTTACGACGGTTGCAGTGTCCCAGGGTCATGTGATGCTTTTGCGACCCTCTGACAAGCAAAGCCAATGGGGAAGCCAGGTTTCACTTAGGACTGTGTGACTAACTTAACAACGATTCACTTAACAACTGTGGCAAGAAAGTTCTTAAAAGGGGGCAAAACATCAATTTTGGGCTGAATTGTGGTCGTATGTTGAGGACTACCTGTACACATTAGAACTGTGTTGGCAAAAGGGAAAAGGGAAGATGCGTGGTTCAGGGATTTCAGCCAGGCATCCAGAATGAAAAAAAAAAAAAGCCATGGCATCAACATTCACCCTACATATACACCCCTCGGCATATTATTTTTATTTCTTTTAATTAGGCTTAATACATATTTATACAATTTAAACATTTTTCCAGATATGAATCATTGACTACAAACTACTCTGGTTGCCAATTGTACCAAAATATAACAAACAAAAAGTGAAAGAAATTCCAGGGGTGCTGGTACTGCTAATGTTTCTTTTGGCACTAGATTTAAGAAAATAAATATATTAGTCATTTGAAAGAACATAATTTTGTGGGAAAACACAAAATATAGAAATTGGCTAAATGCAGGATCTTCCTTACAAGTAACATCAATTGTTCTAAAATATTAAACTTTATCTAAAGAAAAACAATCACATCCTAGTCCCTGAATATTGATTTGTTTGGTTAAAACATTAATCTTCCAAAAAATGGTGAAAATCCAGTTTTATTTTTTACTCCCCTGGACATATTATTTCTGCATTTACAGTAAACAGTTGACTTTTCATTTTATTGCCAAGTTTCTATCATTATTACTTTGTCTCTTGATAAGGGTTTGCAGGATTTGTTTTTAACTGGTTCTTTGGCCTGAAAAAATGTGAACCTTGATATAATTTATTGCCAGTTTTTCATCTTTTTCTCTATCCCTATTTTTGTCTGCCTTTTGGCTTGTTGTCTCATTTTGCCAGTTAATGGTTTCTGATGTTTGCTGATTAATAAATAAACATCAAGTTGTACTGTACTTTTGTAGTTGAAGTGAGTGGAAGATGTGCTCACTCCGGTCTGGATACAGAGACTGACTAGGCGTCTGCTAGGTATGAACTAAACTGCAAGTTCACAGTAATTTTTAACACTGACTCTGAAATCAGTTGCACCCAGACAGCCACTAATGGAACAAAGAAAACAATGATTTAACACTTTACCCAGGGCTAAAAAGCAGGCTGGAGATGAATTTGGGGAGACTCTGGGAGACAGCCGAGGACAAGAGGGCCTGGCATGCTGTGGTCCAAGAGGTCGCAAAGGGTGAGATGTGACTTAACAACTGAACAAGAGGAACAACAAAATCAAGCTTACTTCTAAATGAAAATATTATTATTATTATTATTATTATTATTATTATTATTATTATTATTATTATTATTATTATTATTATTATTAT
>JANHFL010005634.1:74167-89716 GCA_032468155.1 Oxyrhabdium leporinum
AAATGCCCCCACCCCCCGCCTGCCCAAACGTCTGGGTGGCCCTTTTGTCGTCCTCTCCAAGCCTCCGCACGCACCCTGCACTTACCTGCATCCAAAACCAGCCACGTGGAGACTCCTGGGAGGGTGGAGCAGGGTGGGCAGGGTGGGGTGGGTTCAGCGGTCCCCACAGAATCTTCACTAAGGATCCGCCCGAACCCCTGCAAACCTCCAGCAGCCCACTCCTGTATTAGGGTACTGGAGGGTGAAACATGCAAAAAACAGTTGCAGGGATTAGTATGTCTCATTTAATGAAAAGAAGGATTAGGGGTGACATGGTAGCAGTGTTCCAATATGTAAGGGGCTGCTACCAAGAAGAGGGGGGGGGAGTCAACCTATTCTCCAAAGCATCTGAAGGCAGGACAAGAAGCAATGGGTGAAAACTAATCAAGGAAAGAACCAACCTAGAACTAAGGAGAAATTTCCTGACAGTTACAACAATTAATCAGTGGATCATCTTACCTCCAGAAGTTGTGAGTGCTCAACACTGGATTTTTTTAAAAGAAGAATTGACAACCATTTGCTGGAAATGGTATAGTGTTTCTTGCTTGAGCAGCGGGCTGGAGTAGAAGACCTCCAAGGTCCCTTACAACTTTGTTATTCACCACAACAACTTCCAGCCTTAATAGAGTAAAACACAGTTGGACTCTTCATTCACTTGTCTTGTGAAAGACAAGTACAAATGAAATGTGAATTTCCAGATAATCACCTTGTATTGCCAAATGAATTCCCAGTTGAATTGGGAAAATCTTGGGAATGTTGGTGAAGATGCTTGTTCAATTATTTGATTCGGGATTCAAGAGCTGGACATTTGCTGATGGGTAATGAAGTTCTTTGGAAATTTACCTCTAGGCCACTGCACTTGTAACAAGAAGGCAATTCTGCATATTCTTGATTAAAAAGCAAAATAAGATCTGAAATCTGGGAAGAAAAAAAGAACATGCAGAAAAAGTCAAGATTCAATGAATACAAAGACATTTTAATACTGTATGATAATTGTCTAGTTTCTTTTTTCTTCATGTAATTATCACAGTAAGGAACACAGGAGAAAATTCCAGAGTGAGCTTCTTCTATCTATTTTCAAAGGAAAGATAACAAGTTGATCACCAGTGTTAGCATTCATACTTTCTTCATAAAAATCTTACTGTTTTTGTTAATCTCCCCCTCCATTAAATCCTGCATTTTTGTTTGCCAAAATTATTCATGTGTTAAACTAAAAGACTTGGCTGTGGTACTCATCCCATCTGCCTTTCCCTCTGTGGAAAAAGTATTATTTAACTTAAGGTGGCAGTTATATAATTTAGTTCTTATGTTCCATTATTAATGAATTTTATCATGAAATATTTAGGCTCTTCTCCTGTACTGCCTTTCACAGCCTTGACTGTAATTATGTCAGCTCAGATTTTCTTCTTTTTTAAAGAGGTATTTATTAGCAAACCTGTCCTCTGTGGCTCTGTCACTCGATGTTTAAATGGAACAATAAATTGTCCTCTTTCAGTTTAAAGTTTTTTGATATTTCGGATTTAGAGAAATTGTCTTTTCCTTTACACCTCTTCCCCACTTTACCATTACACTTTATATAACTCCCATTGTCTCAGCTCAGATTCAGTCAAGCTATAAGTGTTCAAACTGAGCAGTTCTATTTTTTTCCCTCCACTCTCTTTGGGCAAGTGGAAAAAGATAGGAGATCCAGGGAAGCAGGAAAAGCTTGATGAAATGGATTCATGTTTGCAGCCAGAATATAGCTGAATTTCCACATTTCACCAAACCATGGCATGATTTGTTTGAGTTTGACTCAGCAGAGTATGATTTCCGCCATTGTGGTTTGTAAATTAGGGTTGATGGATCAGCACAGAGAGGCACAAAATCCACAGGTGGTCAGACATTCATTCTGCAGCCTCAGACTAGATGGGAAAATGCATCAGTTTTTAAAAGGCTGAACATGTTTGTCCCATCAGTTTTGGGAGGTTCTCACATTGCAGAAATGTTGGTTTGTGGGCCACGCATTCTGTCCTATGATGAGCCATAAATGCCCAATTTTGAAACATCACCCATTAAGCTAAGCCTGTTGTAGTTCCCAAAGCAATGGAAGTTGATTACTCCCAGCTTAGCATTATCTGAGAAAATCATTACCTAATATTTTTAATAAGTTAAGTCTTAGCGCAGAAGTAAGCAGTCCCTAGGATACTTTCAGCCTTCAGATCCATTTTTGTAGCTCCAGAATACTCCCACATGATACCACCAAAATTTGGTAACACTGTTAAAGATTAAACCCAAAAAGATGCCTGAACCAGATGGAGTATCAGGTTTTTATTATAAATATTTTGAGGAAAAACGTTTGCAACCTTAACAAAATATGATGAGCTATATCCAACAGGGAGGAAAGCTCCCAGAGAGTTGGAAAGAGGATAATAGAATACCAACACTTACGGAGAATCAAGATTTGATTTTTAACAATAAATTGTAAATCTTTATCAGTATTGAATAATGACTACAAGTTGTTCACAATCGTTCTAGCAGATAGACTGAAAATAATTTTGCATGAATTTATTCATTAGAATCAATATGGGTTTTTACCTAAAAACAGTTAAAGAGCAATGTGTTAGATATTTTGAAATATTTGGACAACATAATGAAAAACAAGCCACATTGATTTTCCTAGATGCAGAGAAGACTTTTGACAATTTGAAGAGGGCTTTCATATTCGAAGTTTTGGAAGATATAAATTTTAGGAGAATTTTATAAAATGAGTAAGATCAATTTACATTTTGCCGAAAGCACAAATAAGAATTAATAGAGATTTAGCAAAACCTACAAGATACAAAAGGACCAAGACAATGATGCTCATTTCCCCCTCTTATTTTAGTTCATTTTAGTTCTTAAAAATGCTGAATAGAGACATAGTACCAGATGAGAGGATTGTAGGGATAAAGATTTAAAAAGAGACTTATAAATTAAGAGTGTTTGCAGATTACTTAGTGTAGAAGATCCTTTAAAGGAAATTGAGACATTAATAAAAAACAAAAATAATGTTGTGAATTAACAAGTCTTAAGATTAATAAACAAAAGGCAAAGATGCTAACAAAAATATGGAAGTACATGATCAAATAGATGAATAAAACAAGATTTAAGATTGGAAAGAAGGTTAAATGGTATGATTGTGTAGTTGCTGCTATGGGGGGGGGGGCTGGTTGCTTGCGGAGGAGTGGGTTGTACTGGAATCCAAACCATTTTCAAAAGAGAAAGTGTAGCCTCCAGGCTCCAAAAGTGAAAGTGTTGCCATCTCAGGCCTTCTTAACAATGTGAACTTTGCTGATAATGAAGCGCAAACCAAAGAAACAACATTGTCTAGTGTATGAAGGCAGCCTTTGTGTGCATTGCCAATCCCAGAATCACTGATTTTGAAGTATGCCTAGAGGAAAGCAGCAGTTACAGTCAGGGAATGGCTGGGGCTAGGAAATTCAATCCATTTTAATTCCAGCAGGGACCTTCCTGTCTGAGCAAACCTGATTCCTAAGGCAGCCCCTAGTCAAAGTTTTCTCCTCGAAACATCTCTGCTATATGTTGAAATGTGTATCCCATGTGAATTCTGCCTCTCAGTCTGGAGTGACACAGCCCCAACTAAGATTTATTACCTTGTCTGATGTTTCTGCAAAGCTGAAACCAGAGAGCATCTTTCTGATAATTGTGCCAGGAATGATAACCCACAATGTATCCCTTCTAAATGGTGTTATCGCTGGTCTATCACTTGGTTTCCGATATGCTCATTCTCACTCCTATTTGCACACACAGACGGCGCTCAATGGGTCCCTAATTGCATACTTGACTTAATTAACATGCAATTAGTTTAATGAATAGTTTAACCTCATTATGTAGTTACTCATCTTTATCTGTGATATAAGCTCAGTGCCCAGCTTTGGTCTGTTAGGAAGACGAACCAAAGGAGGCTTCTGTTCATCAACTGCTTCTGAAGATCTGCTGTGCTGCTTTCATTCATGTTTCTTGTGGAGGGGATGAAAGGAAAATGGAGAGATAGGTGGAAAAATATGTAAATCCATTGCTCACTCTTTCTCCACCCAATACAGATAGTTCTGTACAACCATTTGTTTAACAACTGTTCCAAGTTACAATGACACTGGAAAAAGTGACCTATGACCTGCAATGGAAATTCTGGCCCCATTTGTGATCATCAGTCAAAGACTACCTCTAAACATAACAGCTTTCCTCTCAAAGGCATTTTTATGATTAAATGTCTGTATTAACTGTGGAAGTGGCTTTTATATATTTTTATATCCCGACCATGCCATCAATTAATACTGTTTCTGTTTCTACAGCCACAAAATTGCAGGGAAAAGTTTGGAATTTGATTTCTTCAAATAAATTACTCCAATTATTAAGGAGGGACCAATTACTGAGGGACCAAAACTATGAAAATTCATTCACAAATACCTTTCACTGCATTTCAAGGGCAGGTCAAACATTCTATTATCAGTATGATTGCCAATGAGATAAAAATCATAGCTGATTTTTTTTTTATTTCCAGATATGTATATTGCTCCTTGTTTCTAGTTATTTATATTTTATTTAAATGTATGTAATTTAAAATTTAGTATTTATTTCAAAATCCCCCCTTTACCGGGCTCCAAAGTGCAGTTTGCACGATCCCCAAATAGATCTTTCTGGGATGGATGGTGCTTACGGAGGGAAAAGTAGCATGATGGAATACAGTGAAGTGGCATTTCCCAGGAAGGAGGGAGCAAATTCAGGAAGGTGGGGGTGGAGAGAAAAAGGAAAACACAGCCTGGAGCTGAGTCAGAGGAGACCTGGGATAGCCACTCTCTAGAACCCCACAGAGAATGTCCATTGGGGTGGGAATAGTAAACATTTAATCTGGCAAAATTCTGTCTATTTGAGTAAGCAAACAAAGAACTGAACTCTGGCTGAATTTTTCTACATTTTTCTTGGGCTTTGGCATTTCCAGTTTGATTTGATGCAATACATTTTATGCCTTAGTTAACAGGTCATGTCATGTCATGGAAGACAAAGTTATTTAGCTTTTTAGTTTTCCCTGTCATGAAATCATAAGCCTAAGTGAAGTCAATTAAGTGCTATGACATTTCTAAGGAAATATGCATGGGCTTTTAAGAGGAGAGGCTGTCTGCAGCTAATCCTTAAGACAGCCCTTCTTTCCAAACATGTTAATTGTCATCATCTTGAGGCATTTTGGCTACAGACAGCAGAATATATAGCCTAACGTATTTTAAGGATACCAGTCGGGTATGAAATTAGCAGCCGTTCATATTATTATGAATTGTGGCAAGCTGTGCCAGTCTCATCTTTTTGTGAGAGAAATTACTGGCTAAATGACCCAGGATGGATGATCAAGATCTCTTTATAGAAATTAATTGTCAGATGATGACAAGCAGAGAGTATATAAAATTGAATTAATTTGCTTAATGTTACTTAAAGTTATGAAGTGACCATTAGCTAATATAGGGCTACTAAAGAACTGCTTGATGAGTGTCCATATGAATTGAAGGATCAAATCAGATAAATTTAGATTGCAGAGAGATAGAGAAAACTTTAACTCTTTGCGGACATTGAATTGTCATCTTAATTTTTGTTGGCCACATATGGTAGGTTAGTCAATAATATGTATTGTTAGGGAACGAAAAGGCAAAGAAAGAGAACTGGGCAGAGAGCAGATTTTATTTTGCTTTAGATAATTTACTTTTCTTTCCTCCACTTTTTGAGTCTCTTCAGAACATCGCAAAGATCCCTTGAAATTTGAACTCTCTTTAAACTTGGCCTGCAAGATAATGTTTGCCTTTGTCTTCCATTTAGTTACAAGTCAAGGAAAGGATGAAAGAAAAGAAATTCATGTCCAAGTCGTTCAATCATTTTTCGCCTTTGAGCTACGGTACATTTCAGTTTGTTCTTTTTTGCTATCAATACTCTTATTACAGGGCTACTTGTAGAAGTTATCTAGATGGTGTTTTGCTACATGGTATGCTAAGCAAAAACCAGAGAAAAGTTAATGCTATCATTGGCTATGGTCCCCACTTCTGTCTGAGTTGTATGGGCTGACTTTGTATATGAAATATTGATAATCAATTTTCATATGTGACAGTCTTTCTGAATCTGGTAGCCTTTCGCTATGCTTCCAGTTTAAAAGAAGTGTGTGTGTGTGTGTATATGCAAGAAACATGGAATAAAGAGCTGGAATGCTTAGCTTAATAAGGCTAAAGTTTTATGATAAATGTGTATATTATTATCTTAAGATACAGTTAATTCAACACGATATTATTTTATATGTGTATTGGATGCCCCAAAAGCCATTTAACAAGAATTGGATTTCAACTTCAGTGACCGAACCTGGAAATGCAACATTACGGAAGAGAAGTGAGTCTCGTAATTTGGGTTTCTTCTGTGATTGTTAGAATCTATTAAAAGTATGAAGAATTCTGGATTTATTGTGCATGGTTGACACCTAAAAAGATAATTTTCCTTCACTGGAAAACCACCATTCTGCATGATTGAATATATGTGTTTATTCTCTGCAGATCAGCTCGCTTTTTATGGCTATGATGGAAAGTCTTATCATTATGAGTACATACAGTCAAGATATTCATTGTTTAAGATTTTAGTTTTTTCTTTCAAATACAATTATTTCATTATATATTGTGTGGAAGAGTGTCTATTTTTTGTGTGTTTTGTATTTGGTTAACATTTTGCTTTCTGTTTATAAAATTTAAAAGATTAAAACAAAAACAAATCTGAAAACAGTTCCATAGCATAGCTACAATACCATGTTACGTATGTATTAATTATGAGTATAGTCTTCTTGGACAGATGTAGATTGTCACTAGTAGCATAGAACAACTATAAAAAGCCCTGAGATATACTCTAAGGTACATATTCTGAAGCCCCAGGTCTATATGTAGAGTACAGGTAGTCCTACAGTTACGACCACCATTGAGCCCAAAATTTATGTTGTTACATGAAACATTTGTTGTGAGTTTGCCCCATTTTACAACTTTTCTTGCCACAGTTGTTAAATTATAAATTGAATTATTGCATTTGTTAAGTTAGTAACATGGTGTCGACTGACAAACCCAACCAAAGCAAGCACAGTCAAGACGATCCAATCGCTGAATGCAAAACTTTATTGAGTACATCATTTCAGGACTGATTAAGGCAAAATGAGCTCTAGCTAATTCCCACACAAACCCACATAATTAAAATATAGAATTCTCCCTCCCCCCATTAGTGCAGGTCGCATTGTCCAACTAAGTGTCATTGTATTATTATGAGAAAAAGACTTTGGGTTTGGCAAACACCTGCAGAAGTGTTCATCTTCTTGATGTCTGGATCCTACATTCTATTTCATCCTTCCCTCCACCCTAGTTCGTTGGCAAGCTGAGAAGCGATAATTGTTGCAACAGCATAAGCACACTTCGAACTTGACACATGGTTGTTAAGTGAATCTAGATTCCCCATTGACTTTGCTTGTCAGAAGTTCGCAAAAGCTGGACACTGCAGCTGTCATAAATGTGAACCACTTGCCAAGCAACTGAATTTTGATCATGACTATGGGGTTACTGCAACAGTCAAAGTGTGAAAAATGGTCATGTCACTTTTTTCAGTGCCATTGTAACTTTGAACAGTCACTAAATGAATGGTTGTAAGTCGAGGACTAGCTGTAGTCCCTGAAAGCTGTAACATGTTCTCAGAGACCCATCAACAGGGGCTACCAAATTGTATTTTTTTAACATGATAGAAAGTGGGAGCCATTAATATCTTCAGAGTTATCATCTGCACCATGTTTAATTGATTAAATGTAAATGAGATTATTTTGAATATTAAAAAGCAAGAGGAAAATCAAAGTGGACAATTTTCTTTCTTTCTATGATGATGTCTGAGTTTGTAGAAATGAAAAAAGAACGTAAGGCATTGCTTCATCTAAGGAAGGTATCATTTCAAAATATCTTCGGAATAGCTTGACGAATGCTATAAACTTCAAATGCATGGGTCACTTTCTGGAAGGTGGCAAACAAGAAGGTTTACAGAAAGAGTGGAGTCCTAAATCCCCAGATGTTCAAATTTGACTGCCACACTTCATGCATTCATTTTACATAATTTATTCAACCCTGTATTGTTTTCAATTGGATATGATCCTTGGCTCCTGTTTCACACAAAAAGGGGCAGTGGTGGTTTCCCAGCAGAGTGTTTCAAGTGTGCATCTCATTACAACACTGCTAAATGGAATGCAAACCTTTTATTTCACAAAATGGAGGTTTGGATTATATTTAAAAGTATTTTGAAAGAACAACAAATTGGTTTCAGAGCTGGTATGCAACTTCAGACCATTTGTTCACACTAACCTGTTTAATACAATCTCAGGTGACAAGATGGTCAGTCAATTCCTATCGCAAGCACATGAATCAACAATGCTCAGTTGATCTGACAAACGAGATCCTGCACTTGCAGGGAAAATGCTAGGAAGGCAAAGAATAATGCAAAGTGTAGCAAAACTTTGTGTTGCATTGTTGATTTTTGTGATGCATTTGATGCCATTGCCAGCAATAGGACTGAACTAAGCTCCCAATTCTACTATTGTTAGTGCTTCTTAGTTTTAATGAAACAGTTGCATATTCTAATACAAAAGTGAAGCTTTCATATAATGATCTGTTTGACAATATTCCATTTGTGTTTACTTGTAAATATGATTGCATCCTTCCACCTCTACAATTTATTTATAAATGGTATTACTGCATTTCTCTCCTGTCAAAATATGTGATAGAAGACTTGTGTTATTACTTTGTGCTGATATGATTTTCATGTCTTATATCCAGATTTATTTGCATAGATTATTAGGTCTTGCTCATTATTGTCATGGAAACTCACCAGAGATTAATTATTATAAAAAAATCAAAAGTTGTGGTCTGTAGTATGCTTAAACTGCAGTACATCATTACCTAGATTTATTATTTTTATCATCTGGAAATCTGCTTGTTCATTATGGGGCCCTAAAGTTAAAAGTTAATCAACATAAATTACACTTAAGTACATGAAAGGAAGTTATCAGATCCATCCAATCCTTCATTTAATAAGTACAAAGTTGTTTCCATTTATTACATTTTATGTGGCTAATACGCAGTTCCAATCAAGTCTGGCTCTAAGTGATTTCTAGACCTCCAAAACAATTATTTTAAAAGTATAACAGTATATATTTATAATATATATTTCTAAATAAACAATGTATTACATTGAAGTTTTATTATAATAAAATGACAATATATTAACATTCCATGTATCAAAGAAGAACCATAAGACCAACTTCCCTAGAATGACCTCTTCAGACCCCAAAGACCTGCAGAAATTGCCAGGTATTAATAACATAATAACTGAGGTGCAGTGGCTCAGTAGCTTAATGACGTTGGAGGTGGTCTTTGATCCAGCAGTTCAAATTCTAGTACCACGTGGTGAGGTGAGCTCCCATCAGTTGCCTCAGCTTCTGCCCACCTAGCAGTTTGAAATTATGTTATATGCAAGTACTGTAGATAGATAGGTACTACCTCAGTGGAAAGACAAGCCAGTGCTTCGTGCAGATGGTCAGAACCTCCCTGTTGCTCGACCTTCCCGGACGTGAGGCCCATTTGCAAACCAACTTTGGTGGAGAAAAAAAGCCCTGGATGATGCTGCAGTGTGCCATTTGATTTTCTTTCTGGTGCCTCCTGTGGTGCAACTTGCAAAACACACAAGTGTGAGCAAAATGAGCTAGCAGTCTTAGGCAGCCAAACTGCTACTCTGTATTAGCATTATAGCCTTCCGGCTAATGTAACATCACCATACGCTAGCTAAATAAATAAATAATAACGTTCAAGAAAGCCTAGCATAGACCGATGCCAGGGGAACATTAGTAACAATGATTCAGAAAAGAAGAACAGCAATTGTGGTGCCCTGAGCCTGGGATCCCTGCAGATGACATTCATTAAGAGACGGATCCAGGGACAGTGTCCTCTTCTAGAACTCACCGGACAGACAAAGATCATGAAGGAGAAGGAGGCTGTGAAGGTGATAACTAACTCCTTGAATTATACCCAGATATATCTTGACTAAGAAGTATCTTTTTTTTTTAGAAATTACACATTTGCACTCTAAACAGGAATATCATCTGAATTTCTAGTACCTCATATGCATGGAACTATGGAAGATCATTCCTAAAACAGGTCCATTTCCCCAATTATGCCATAATTCCACTAATTGTTATCTTACACTCAGGGAATATCTCCTTTTGTGCCATTCTACTACTACATACTGTTGATACGTTTTTTCTTCTTCTTGCTTTACAATGAGTGTTGTGAGTTTTAAGCCTCAGCGAGATAGAAATTATGCCTAAATATGTTTCTTAATCCACACTTGACTATTCTCTAGACAAAAGATAATTTCATACTCAACTTAGCAAGTTTTCTCAGCTTATATCTTGATCAGCTTTTTCTTTCTTTAAAAAAAAACCACCCACTGCTTAGCAATTCATGAAATGGCTAATCTTTATTCAGTACTTATATTTAAGTATCTGTACATTGCTTTTCCTTTAAGGAAAAAAGTGCAAGGCATCTAATAATCATTAAAGTTTAACAAGAAGAAAAAAAGAAAATTATCTTATAAAAAAAGAATCTTATAGCAAGATAAAAATTAAAAGTAATTCATTAACATGCCAAGAAAATTGCTGACAGAAAGAAATCAATAAGAACTAGTACGCTACATGGTTAAAAATGTACAGCAAAATGCTGGAGCCACCTTCTGAACAAGTAAATCACACCAGAAGTTGCTGTGTCTCTTCCATTGATGACAAAACTGTAGTTTGCATAGTCTTTAATTCTTATCAGTATTCACAGTGGAACAGAAGTCCTTGAAGGATTTGAATAGTCCCACAGGCTTCTCTAGGAATGACCCTTCAGTATCTAAAATCTGACTTGGTCAGAGTTTGAAAGGGTATTTCACATTAGGTGTCAAAGAAACTGATGTAAAATTAATGTGATCTGCTCTGAGTGGCACCAACTTGTAAGTTTCTGGTGCAGTTATGTGTTCTAGCAATAGCGGTTTATTAACTGATTAATCTTATGAGCATATCGAAGAAAATAAAATAAAAGTAAAATACAACATCTATTTCCAGGGTAAAATAGATAAAAGAAAATACAATAATAAGATAAATGTGTGTGATGAATACAAAGAATCAGCATTCATATAAGTACATCAGCTACCCTGATCGGTTCAATATAACCAGTTCTTAATTGAACTGCTTTGTCCATAAACTTATTAGCTCTGCTCACAATGTATACATTACAGCTCAGGGGGGAAAAAAAGACAATCTGTGGTCTGAGTCCCAGAAGGCTGTTCTTTCAAATAAGAATGTTAAATATCTAAGGCTACAAGGAGCATAGAGTTGACAGTCAAACAAAACATAAACAATATCTTCAGTGGCAGAGGAACTGCATTTACATATCCTGTCATGATACAGCAGGTGAAAGAAGTGCCATGGAATCCAACAAACCTCAAATCTTCCTCTAGAATAGGCCCTTCTTAAGAATTGCATCAAACCTATTGACAGGTATTTTTCAAATTGGAAAATGGTTTTGTTCTTAGCCAGACAATTTCTAGATCTATTGTTTGCCAAATAATTCCATGCCTGTTTTGGCACTGATATCTAGGACTCTGTTTACAAATTTCCTTTGCCTCAATGGTAATTCAGGATAAATATTGAGTGAAAAACTATGGCTGTGAAATAACTTTGATAAATCTTACCCAGGAGGTGGGCTGAACTTATCTGTTCAGCTAAACTTATTTTGGCTAACTTATTAGGGTCCCCTGAATGGATCCAACAGATAAAAACTTTAATTATTTGATGGCTGTAAATGGAGTGCATACCTGTTTCTGTTCTGAGTGCTGAGGCTCATATGTTCTTGTCAGTTCCCAATATTTTTCTTAAAAACTGGGTCTGGACTTGTTCAAGTGAGGTAGCATTTATAGGACCCCATAATTCCCAACCATAGATCAGCATCAGGATTATTTTTGCCCTAAATATTCAACTGTTGTAGATCTGGTTCATATATTGTACTATTTGTAATAACCGTCAGTGACATAATTGTGGTTTTAAATACAATTTAATGTTTTAGATAGCTATGTGGAAAGTAATACTGCCATGCTTGTAAGAAAAGCAGGTGGACCATCAGACATACCAAGACAGAGTAAAAGAATTTTCTGTTATGTTCATAGTTCTTGCTATTGCCTCCCTGCTGGTTTCAATGTTGGGAAGGGCACTATATGGAAACTCACTTCTATGAGCTTTCTTTCTCTCTGTGGGAATCCTTGCAGAGAAAGCAATGGACATCAAAGATCCTTACAAAAAATCTTCCGCAAAATGCCACTGGAAAGTGAAAAAAAAAGCTAGCACTGTTTCCTCCAGGCTACATTTGTTGTTATTATTGTTGTTTTTGAGTCAGCAAGGTTAACCAGAGAAACAGAGTGGAAAGTGAGATTATTGGGAACAGCTGCAGACGGATTTTCAAAGCTTTCTCCAACACTTCACAGAATAACAAACTTTAATGACACTATGCATGGTGCTACCTTGTTGACCCTAAAATGACTTTGTCTTGAGTGAGGAATCACATACACAGAAACTGACTTCTGGGTTTTTTAAAAAGTATTATTTTCTCTCCCTCTTCATCCCACGACTAATAAATAAATAGTAATCACAAATGCAATCCTGGATCAATTCAGAAGCTGGACTTAAAAAGCCAATATTATGCATTGTGAAAGGTATTATTCTAAAACAATGGTGTATCAAAACTTTAAGTTATATTGCCTGTGATTCAGAAAATAATGTAAAGTCAAGATTAGTAGTTATTGGTGATTTAGTTCTCCATTAACGTATCATTTCTTATCTGTCTAAATTTATAGCCATCTCACCTGGTGACAGTGAGATCCAATGTTAAATACCAATCCTTATTCAGGCTACTTATTTGTGAACTTCCTGAAATGACCCAACTGGCCATTGTGTGAATAGAACACTGAACTATATGGATACTTAGTCTAGCTAGCAGGATTTACCATTTAAATTGATCCTAAATCTCTAGTTCTGAATTTTACTGGATGAATCCAAATGCTAGTGTGTGGAACAGGAAGAAAAAGTCCCTAAAAGTAAAGTCTCCCTTGATTTGTGCTCAACTCTTGATGGTATATAAATATATCCATGTTATTTTTGTTACATTATGGGTTAATGTAAAGAGTATAGTAAAGAGTATAGTTCCAGTGATTCTGATTGATTGCTCTTATCTGGAGATTCAGGACTTGCAGAACCAAATGCTGCTAGTAAACACATACTCATTTTCTGAACTGAAAGCTCTAAGTCCTTCACTTTCACAATCCCAACATAAAGGCAAGTTAACTGGGCTGAGTTTAAATTCCAGAACCATGTACACTGGAAATCCACTATGTCCAGCACCTCATCTTATGTGACAGCTCCAAAATGCTTCCATATTTTTTTTATTTTTTTAACCCTTTGTTTTTTTAAATAACTTAAGGTGGCAAACACATCCAACACTTTCATCCTCCTATTTTCCCCACAACAACAAATGTATGAGGTGAATTAGGCTGACAGGGACTGAGTGGTCCAAAGTCACCCAGCTGGTTTTCATGCCTAAAGTGGGATTAGAACTCATGGTCTTCTCATTTCTAGCCTGGTGCCTTAACCAGTAGACAAAACTGCCTTTTTATTTTATAATTCATTTATAACTTAGCAGGTCCCAGCCTGCTACTTTTCTACCTGCTTCATTAGTTTTCTGCTTCATCTGTTTCAACTGGCAGCCATCTTTTGAGGTGAGATCCATCTCTTATTACATTTTATAAGTTTTCATGCTGGGATTTCCCTACATATTACATAAATTAGAATCCTACAGAACAATCCTTTTTGCTTCTATGACTTGTTTTAAATGGATCTCTTGTGCACGTGTTCATATTGTTGCACATAAACATGGCACAAGGTACTTCATAGACACAGGAATCAACAATAGTGCTGCAGCAATATATATGAAACTACATAATAACACCGGTCACTTGTCACTACATAAGTCTTCTTTAGAGATTTTTTTTCACTATCACAAAATCTAATCTACAAGTGCTACCCAAGTTCAATCCATTTAAGCCTTTCAAGGTCAGCCAGGTGCTGCCATCTGCTGTGAATGTTTCCATTCTATACAGTAAATTTTACATACCTGTCTCCCACACTCACATTCCCCCCCCCTCTCTCTTTCTCTCTCTCTCTCTCCCTCTCTCTCTCTTTGCACATTTATCAGCTGAACAGCTCTATTAGCATTTGGTTCTTCACAGTCCTAGTCCCATCACACTGGTTTTCTCATTCAATTAAATCGCAAGGGAAGTGATCATGGGGAGACGTTTTCAGAGAGCCATGTCAGCTATGGAGGCTACGAAATCATGCAGAGGCAGGTGACAGAAGAGAAAAGATAGACCCATCAGCTGTGGCACTTTGCGACAGTTAAGCAAGCTCATCAAAATATTGCTCTGAAATTTGGCATGTTGACACAGAAGAGATTCAGTACTTAGCTAGTTTGCAGAGAGAAAAACTTTCAGGAGACTGGCAGGGAAATGTAGGCAAGGCATTTGAAGGAGTTAAGGGCCTCTTTCAAAACGCATTCTCCATCACTGTTGCTATTTAATGCTAGGTGATGTTTTAAACCTTGTCATGTTTCTTTCAATGAAAACACGCCTCCTTAAATTAAAGATTCTTGTGCTGTAAGCAAGACCACCTCTAGCGTTCAGCAGAGCCACTTCTAGGATTAGGATCAGAGACATCTAATTACTATTTTCTCAGCCATTTCATAAATTAGCCTGTTACTCTCAGATGTATATATAGTGCTGTTTCCAGGTGTATTGAAAGTTTCAGTTGTCAGACAAATCAGATTTGGAAAGCAGACTTGGGATAGGGTGTACAGGAACCATTCAGGCATTTGTGCACAGAGCCAGACAGTCTTTTCTCTGCTTGGAAGAATCTGATATTTTGAGGAAATGATAGCTGATATTGGAGGGGGATACTATATACACACACATAAAATACATAAATAAGGGAGCTAAGGATGAGCCCTCTTCATCCATTTTGCTTTTACTTTACTTGCTCTTCACTTTTTTTCTACTACCTAAAAATTATTGGCAGATGTGGAGTAAGAGAGCTACAGTACAGGAAGGCATAAAAGACTAAATCATTCTACTGCCCACACTCAACTTTAAGTATTTCATTCTAAAACTATAACTATTTTGATATGGTAGTGGAAGCATATTTTTTTTTGCCTTCAAGTCATTGTTGACTCCTGGTGACTGCTTGGACTAATCCCTATAGTAAGATTTCAGAGATGGCCTGCTAATCAAGGAGAGAAGCAACTTAGAACTAAGGAGAAATTTCCTGACAGTTAGAACAATTAATCAGTGGAACAACTT
>JANHFL010005634.1:108445-120240 GCA_032468155.1 Oxyrhabdium leporinum
ATAGATAGATAGATAGATAGATAGATAGATAGATAGATAGATAGATAGATAGATAGATAGATAGATAGATATAGTGTGTGCTCTACTTCCAGCTGTTTCCAGCAACGGTCCGTTGAGATTTGTTGGATGTCCTGAACCGTCCCGCTCGTTTCTTGGAGAAGTTGTTTTTCTCTCACACACAAGTCGCAGTGGGGAGCTTCGATCTCCGCCCGCGACAGTGGCTCGCAGCAAATGGAAAGCGCAGATAACCGCCCCATTGCCTCCAAACTACACTCTTTGGCTGCAGTTGCACGTAAGAATAACAACACACCTAACGGCCTCAGCGGCCCCGGGCTAAACAAAAAAACGCCACCTCACAGCAAGGCCAGAGCGACGAAAAAGGCAGCGCACAACAACGGCGCGCCAACCGCATGTGTGTAACAAAGCTGCGCACCACGCGTAGCTCATACGCGGCCCACGTGTTCCTAACGCTGTCCAAATACAAACCAATCCTGTATGGTGGGCTTCGCCGCCCTGCCCGGCTGCTTCTGCCGCTCGTCCAGGTCCCTCGTCTCCGTTCCAAAGACAAGACGTCTGGGTTATCGAGGCGGCGCAGACGGTCGGAGGGAAAAAAAAGCACCCGCCGTTTCTTTCTAGGATGGCTTTGAAACCGCAGCAGGTTCCCGGTATTTCTTTGCCAAAGAAGAGAGGCAAAAGAAGAAAGGAGGAGCGCGAAAGCGAAGGAGAGAGGAAGAAAGCCACCGCCAGGCGATAAATAAACAGATCGGTCTTCTCTCTCAGCTTTTGTTTGGTTTTCTAATTGGCCTCGAGCGACGCGCGGGGGAATTGGATCGGAGGCAGGACGTCGCTCCAGCCCCGCTCGGAGGATTTAATTGTCCCGTTCTCAACAACCCCCCCCCCCCCAATCTCTCCCGCCTCTCTTAACTACAGGGAATCAAAAGGGAGGGGAAGAAGTATAGACACGACTCGCAGCGAAACCTCGCAAGCTTCTACGTTTATAATTAGAGGCCACAATTAGCAGGTTGCCCTTGCTCGGGAGAGCTCTCTTTTCCGAGCCGTCCAGGAAATACGGACGACGGCGACGGTTTGGACAAGGAAACTAAGTTTAAAAGGAGACAATCTAAATCGCCAATGCTTACGGGTCCGTCTCTAACCGGTCGGCCGTCTGAAATAAAAGACATCCAAACGAGCCTGCGAGCGAAGTGCAGTAACAATTTTCGCCCGCGAGAAGTGGCGGCGAACTGCAGCTGTGGCACGCGGGCCATTTTTTTTTAAGACTATTCTTCTAGGAAGGGGCGGAGCCGGCGGTGGACGCGCCCCTTTGCTTTTCAAGCTGAAAGCCACTTTCTGAAAGTTCCTTATTTTTCCGATCCCCGAAGTTACAGTTAGAAAAGATCTCTCTTCCCCGCCGTCGGGAGGAAGAGCGGCGAAAGTGTGTAGCTCTAGGGGAAGTAAAGGGAGAGAGAGAAGTTATTAACTGCTACTATACTATCACTCGGCGTGCGGAAACTTTGCGTCTGTGAGTGGAGGAGGAGGAGAAGTCGCATCCACAACTGGACAAAGCGAACGGAAGGAGTGGAGTGGAGTGGAATGGGCAGAAAAGCCCAAGGTTCATTGGACAAGGCGGCTTTGGTGAGCGCGATGCGGAACGTTGCAGTCGAGCAAGATCATCACTTTGGCAGCTAAAAGAAGCCAAGAAGTTGGTGGGGTTTTTTTTTAATGGAATATAGGAAAAGACGCCCAAGAGGACTCGTCCTTGCGTTGAATTAATTTCAACACCGGTGCTGTTCCAGCAAAAGCAGAGAGAGGAGAAATTTTTAAAAAAAGCAGCTTATAGGGAAGAAACAGAATTACCTTTCGCCTCCAGCTGCTGCATTTCTCCCCCAACCCCGCACACACCCACTCCCTCCTCCTCCTCCGTTTCCCTTGTTTGTTCCTGAGGTTTGCAACCAGAGGCTTATTAGCTAAACGCCCCCACCCTCCCGCCCCCCGAATCTGTGTCTTTCGCTGTCTCGGTCTCTTTCGAGTTGGCCCCAGTTGGCAGGCAGTTTGGGAAGCTGGAGCGTTCAGAGAGCACTTGACGTTTCTTTCTGCACAAACGTGATTGGAAAGATCGGGGCACCGCCGAAGGGCAGAATCGCCGAAGTTTCTCTGGATTTGTTTCCCCACCGCTGGGATCGCCTCTTCTTCCTAGCGACTTATTTTTCCCCTCCTCTCTCTCCCCGTGCATCTGGGCGTGAGTGAGGCTGTTATTTTCTTCTCGGAGCTTGGGAAGAGGAGGACGGGGCAACGAGACCCCTGGCTTGCCTGCTCCCCCCTCCCTCCCACACACACACACACACCGCAAACACACCTTTCTTTTCCCCCCACCTCGCAACTCCGGGTCTGGGGAGGGGAGCTTTTATTCGGTTCCGACTGCCTGTGTGCGCGTCTGTTTGGAGGAGAGCGCGAGCTTCCTAGGAGGCAGATTGACTGACTCGAGTTCGCCAGCCGGGCTGAGACGCCTCCGTGGCCGGCCCCTGCTCTTCTCCGGAGCTCCATCCTTCCCCTGCTTGAGGCCGCGGAAAGTCGGCTGCCAACACAAACGGGATTTTTACGCTCTTCGCCTTTTTTTTTTTGACGGATCCACCACCTGTCTGGGTTGCCTTTGGGTCTGGCTTCTATTCTTCGCTGGCTATGAAGGTTCTGTCTTGAAGATGGAGACACTCTGGCTTTTATTCCTGTCGCTGGTCCCGGTGCGCATCAGAGGACAAGGGGTCTATGGTAAGAGGCATGGTAGTTTTCGTCTTCCGAGAAAATAAAAGGCTGAGCTTTTTTCTTTTTTTGAGGGGGAGGAAAAGAAGTAGGAATTGGAGAGCTGTGCTGTATAATCAGATCAAAGTTTTTGGGGTGTTTGTTTCCGGAAAGCACTTGCAGCAGAAGAAAGTAAATGACCGTGGATAGAATTAAGGGTGGGAAGTTCCCGAAGCAACCCCATCCAGCTACTTTGTAATAATCTCTTGCCGCGGTGACTTTGCCGCCGTTCCTCTCCTCCAACCCCGACCCTCCTATGATTTACGAGACCGGAGATGTTATGCTTTTTTAACCCTTGGAAAGCCTCCGTCTGAGCGGCGCGAGGGAAAAAAAATCGAAGCTGCGAGATTCCGTTCTGTGGAAACAAACCAACTTGTTGTTCCTAAACAGAAAAGGCGCCCTTTAAGAGCCGGTGGGCCATTCGTGCGTCTCCAGCCTCTGATGGTCTTTGGAAAGACAAATCTGGCCGGTCCACCCGTTCTTTCCCTTCCTTCCTTCCTTCCTTCCATCCTTCCTTCCTTCCTTTCCTGTGCTTGTCCCCTTTTTGGATCGCCCATTCCCGTTACTAAAATGACCCGCTTCCTCCTTTGCCAATATGGATTTACTTGTAGACACGCGTTTCGTTTCAAAAGAGGGTTGCTACGCCTGAGGAGCCTAGTGGGGGCAAACGGGTCCCCCACCACCACCACTACCATCAGCTCCTAAGATACCTTCCTATCGTGGGGGGGGGGGAGGAAAAAGAGGCCGACTATGCCTGGAAATAGGACCCGTTCCCTTTCTGCCACGAGGCGGCGGGAGGTGTGATTCGGGGAGGGGGTGCTTGCCTCCGGCTCGCAAGAAAGGCGTCCCGGTCCAGTCGTCACTGAGCTCTGGAGAATTTAAAATGAAGCGGGACGGAGCGAGCTCCGCAAAACAGCACAGCGCATGCACGGGCACTGTTGCTGCTGGGATCCCCCACCCCCACCCCCTTTTTTTTTTGCTACTCCCGGGAGTGGAGAGAGGAGCTTGGGGAGGGAGCCCCAGCGACGGGAAAGGCTGAAGGCGCGCTAGACAGGAGCGGGCGCGGTGGTGGGAATGAGCATTCCTGCCTGCAGACCGAGCGTTGTGGTTGGAGCGATGCTTGGAAAGGAAGATTAAAAAGGCAATAAGGAATCTTTAGTGCGGTAGTTCTCGTGAATATCTCTCTCTCTCTCTCTCTCTCTCTCTCTCTCTCTCTCTCTCTCTCTCTCTCTCTCTCTCTCTCTCTCCCCCCCCGTCACTTTTCCTGCTACTGTTTTAACAGATTCCCTTTTTATCGAGGATTGGGAAGGATATCCGTTCCACAGATTTAGTGAACCGGTTGGTATCCCGTTTGCAAAAGGATGCTCGTTCACACACAGGAACAGCCAACTTGGCAGAAACGGCTGACACGCTTGTCAGGGGTACCCCTAGAAGAAACACATTATTTATCCCTTGGCAACGTAAAGGCAAGGCATTGTGTGACACACGCTTGCCTCCTTCGGATGCCAAGGATGGACTGGAGCAGTCATTATTCAGTTCTGGCCTTTGTGTAATGTGTGGTGAAGACTTCAGGCTTCCTAAGACATAACAACACCTTGCTCTTTTGCACAGCAGCCTTATTTATCCATAGCTGTGAAATCAAGTTCTCCAAACTCCTTCCTCTCCATCCCTGCAGGCAGAGAAGTTAAGGATCCTAAGCCTTATCTGGAACTTAATGGGGATCAACCCACGGTCAGCTGGTTTTCCAATGGGTAATCTTTCCATTAAGGTTGTAGTTCCCCCCAATACAGCTGAAGCCTTTATAGTCATTTTAATGAAGCAGAAAAGGAAAATAAAAATAAAAGGGAATGGATTATTCTACTCTCCATCCACTGGGGCTACAATTGTCAATTTCAGTTACTTGATTTCAATATTGTTTTGTTTTGTCTCTTGTCCCCTCCCCCAATGCCTGATAAAAAGGGAGAATATGGGGGAAAGATTAAAAACCTTGAGGGAAATTACAAGGCATGCCCCCAGAGAAGTGAGATGGTGTATGTAATGTCTTGTTGCAAAAGAAATGTTGTGTGTGCAGGTTTTCACATCCCCATGGGTATTTTATATGCTTCCAGCCAAACTTTTTATTTTTAATTAGCTTGACTGTTGCAGTCCAAGCAGAACTAGTGGTCTGGTTTTTTATTCTCAGGCCTCTTCAGGGTCTTTTAAGGCTGCCAATCTTTATACTTGACTGTATTCTTTCAGACTTATTTCTGACTCTTACTTCTTAATGAACTTAGCCCCCTCTCCTCTTTCTTCCATTTCTAGACCTTTGTTTTTGTATTCCTTCCTATCTGTAGATGTTTAGCATAACA
This sequence comes from Oxyrhabdium leporinum, assembly GCA_032468155.1. Lineage (NCBI taxonomy): Eukaryota > Metazoa > Chordata > Lepidosauria > Squamata > Cyclocoridae > Oxyrhabdium > Oxyrhabdium leporinum. Next base: position 113,587 of record JANHFL010005634.1, read on the forward strand.
ACTCTGGTGTATTTCAGACAGGGGGGGGGCAGAATGTGTAGAAAAATCAGAAAAAGATGCAATAGGGTACAGTTTGTTATTTAATCAAAAGAGGTTATTTGCTCCTTCAACTGTTATTTGTCTTCTCCATTTCTCTTTCAATGACTTATGGAGAGAATAACCATTTTAATTTGCAACTATATCTTTAATTGTGGTCAGATGAGTGGAATCAGTATTCCACAAACTTTCCATGGTCAACCGTCTGTAGTTCCTTCTTTTTCCAAAGCAGTTTTTAGCCACTGCTAATTATTTTAGTTTCTGAAGAGGGAGCTATTAATGTTTTGTGCAATATTGAACTACAGATTTTTGCTCTGGAAGGAAAATCTAGTCTAGAATTACAGAGTCCTGCCCTTTTCCTTCCTACTCCCTCACCAAATTTGAGCTGTAGCTGTAGTTTTGAGCTGAATGTGATATGAGAATTTGATGCTCTTAGTGGCTGACCTTTGCGACCCTGGAAATTTTGTGAACTGTTACGCATCAGCATATTCTCCTACCTATTTGATACTATAATGGTTATTAAAAGAAGGCTAAGAAGGGGTCCTTGTACACCTTGTCACAAAAGCTGTAAATATAATCTACTAATCTAATATAAGATTAAACCGCGTTAAGCTAGATGACTTACCTATTGTGGATTTTCATAAAAGGCGGCAACCACATTTGATCAGAATGGATGGAATGAATTAGATTTGTGCTAAGAGAAGCACCTGGACCACAGGCTGAGAAGAACCTGAAGAAGCTAGCTATACAAACTGGTCTTTGACATGATGACCGAACAAAGTCTTAGTCTTAATAATCTTCCTTTCTTTTGTTAGACGATTTCATCCGTTCATCCATCTTTACCAAAAGGACAAACTTAAGCTGGCTACCAAAAATTTGCACACACACTCCTTCCCTAACTGCTAAACGCACCATAGCTGTGAAAGAGAACCTGCCAATGATTCTCTGACTATACTTGTCTTCCATGATCAAGTTCACATGTGCATATGAAGCAGCTCATCACTCATGTTAACAGATCTCTTGTATAATTTAATTCCTATCCTTTTTTTCAGCACGGGCTGCTTCATACTTTGTGGAGGTCACAGAATGTAGAAAGAAGGTTAGCGCTGTAACCCTGAAGAAAAGTTAAAAGAATCCCTTCTCAACTACAAAGCAAACTGTTCTGCATGAATGACTTGCCATCTAATAGGGCTCCCATAGGAAGAGATTTAAAGTGGCAAATAAATCAGGGTCGGCTCTTCTATTGAACAGTGTGTTGCAGTTTTGCTAGTCGCCTGGATTTGGGTATTGTGAATGAGCAATAAATCTAATGTATCTTTTACTGTGTTTTTACTCTCAGGAAGGGAAGCCCTGTTTGGCTTACTTGCCCAAAAAAACTTGGGGTGGGCACCATTTGTTATTCTGCAGCAGGCAACAAGATTTTGTCAGCTGGCCCTGGCGGGGTTACAGTTTTGATAAAAATGACTCCTGGGAGAGAAATAAATGAGCTAAACAAAAAACACCAGACAGAAAAAGCCCTTTTCCTCGTTTTTTCCCCCCTAACCTCTTATTTTGGATAGTTGAGAAATCTGTAATGTTTTTAAAGGCTGTGATTGACAAGGGTGGGCTGTATTTTAGAGGGAGAACTTGCAGTAAATAGTGGAATAGTGGCAGTTCAGAGACAGAACTTTGTGATTCTGGGTGAATTGGAGGGCTACACATCTTGATCAGGAGACATCTGAATCTCACTGGATTTTCATGCCAGTAATGGTTATCTGCAAAACTAGATTATACTGTGTTAGCGAAACAATACATTGTTGTCAATGCTAATTCTTTATTAGAAAAGTGGGAATTATGAAAAGATCTTTGGAAACTTCCCTCATATTACACTTGTCCATATGCATAAAGCAATAGGTTGTTCAGCCATGTAGCAATATATCCTAAGCATCAGCTGAATTATATACATATATTTTTTAAAAATATAAGGACATTAAAATACCTATTTAAATTTAAACATGAAATAGGCATTGGAGATGAGTGGAAAGAAAGGGGATTTGGGAGAAAGGAAATACTCTATTTTCCCAGACAAATATCAAGACTGCAGATATATTTTATGTTGGAATTAATATTATACGAGGGGAGAAATGGTATTTTAAATTCTCACAGAATCAATCTTGCGAGGAGAGGGTTTTGCTGTTCTGTTTGGAACTATAGAAGCTAGATTGCCTTTTTATTTACCTTAGAAGGAGGATTTAACAAGCTTTGATAGGAGTGTTTTATTGCTAACATGGATCTGCTGACAGCCCAACTTTCTCTTAGCACAGTGAGGAAAATGCTCAGTGGCTGGCAGTTCCCCATCATTGTCCTCGTGGAAAAAGAAAATCTTCAAGAAACCTTCCAGGGAAAAAAAGAAGAAGCCAAAGGGAGGAGCTTCAAACGAACACATTTGGCTGCATCCTTCATGAACAGTCAAACAGAAATTTTACAGGGGAAGCTGTAGTTATTGTAGACTTGGAAAGCAGACAGAATATGCACAGCAGGAGCTATTCACTGCTGACAAGAGAGAGAAAAGAGCGGGAAAAAATTGGCATAGTGAATGATTTCCCCACTTTCTAAGATTATGGAGTCGGTACTGTATTTTTGAACTTGGCAAGGAGTAAAGTGAAATACTCTTCTTTTATTTTAACGTCCTGGGAGAAAGGTTGAGGAGAGACTATTGCTTTCTTTTTAACCACAATGCGTTATCATGCCGTTCTACTGAAGAGTCCTCTGTTCCCTCAAGTTTTATCTTCACACTGATAGGACTGGAGTGTCAATCTTTTGGCAAGCTTCATTGTGATACTTTCAGCACCTTGACGTGCAGGTGTTCACTAGGGTAAAATATTAATTGGTAACCCCAGTAAATTGAGCTGATACTGGAGGGCAGGCCAAGTTTTTCTCTAGTAGGAAATTCTTTAAAACCTCTTCTGCCCTAAAAACCATTCTACTTTTTACTGGGGAATCACATGGAGCATGAAGGACATCCCCAAATCTAGGGATATGAACTGGTACTGCTGTGTTGCTTTAAGATAGGATGAAACATGCTCCCGATTGATTATGTGCTATTTAACCTTCCTTCCTTTTAAAGCAACTTTTATAGATCTTGCTTCTTGTTCTCATGAAAACGGTCACCTTCCTAGCTTGAAGAGATCCCAATGGACTGGGCATCTGTTAAATAATATTCCTTATTAATAAATTAGTTTCCATTGTCCTGTGTTCCATCAGCTTTCCTTGCCTATTCGATAATGACTATGCAACTTCTAGGGACACCAGCCTTTTCTTAGAGTAGTAAAATTCCTAAGTGAGTTTTGGTGCTCCATGACTGTTTTTCCAGTTTTTCCCTACCTCTTGCCACAAGCCAATGTTGTTTTTATGGATCTTTTTCACTCACAGAAATCCATCTTTGTAACTTTTCCTTTTTGTTTCTAGCAATTTGGTTTTTTTTTAACTTTCTGTGGACCAAAATGCCTAACATCCAGTGTGGATTCTAGCTTTCCTACTGTTGCTACACATGGGTCACGTTGCCTGTCTGGCTGATGCTTCTCTTCAATGTAATTGTCTTTGCTCTTTCTAATGCCTGAGCCCAGCATTTAGACCATTTCATACAATCCAAACAACCAACCAAACAACCCACAGAGCCATCTTAGTATGCAGGACTGGGAACCTGACATTATCCACCTGACAGGTTGTTTGCAACTTACTGGTAGGAGTCAAAATATTTTGCTAGAGGTGTCATCAGAAACCACTATCTTATGCTAATTTTTGTAGGAACATGAAGACAGATGTTGAATAATTTGACATGAGCAACATAGCTTAGAAAATTATCACCATGTCAGGTTATTGTCAAATTTTTGAGGAAATCCATATTCCAGACAACTTGAAAAGACAGAGTGAGTGAAGGTGTGGCAAGTGCCTGATAATGTGTGTGTGTTGGGGGAAGGGTGTGTGAAAGAGAGAGAGAGAGAGAGAGAAAGAAAGAAAATAGCATTGGGGGAAAACAAACCTTTTAAGGCATTTGCATTTTGCAGCCAGCAGCATTAGCAATTCAAAAAGTGTTCTTTTTCTAAGTAGTTGTCATTTATAACTTCTCCAGATGGAGTTCCTGTTTGTTTAAATTTTAGACAAGTGGAGATTGCTGAAACAATGGAGCAGTTACTTCAGGATTGTAATCCAAAATGAACAAACCTAGTTTTCACCGTAAGGTGCCCCAACAGTGCTTCACCTATAACATCCGCCTTGTTATTTCAATTCACTCTTAGATCTCTGCGTATATGCTTTGAATTGTCTGCTTCACTTGCCCACCTGATCTTAAGGTCCATGCAATTGTGTTTGCAAAACAAGGACAAAGACCCCTAATTATCCAGTGGCAGCTACTTGCCATTTCAGCCTTTAATTTCTTGATTACATTAACAAATTGCCTTTAGGAATTGTGCACTAGAAAGATTGGTTTGTAAAAAGGAGTCCCAGGAAAGCCTTTTGCTACATATCAAGTTTGTAACAACAACTCTCTTCCCTTCATGCCCATTACAAGATGGGGAAACAGGTTAGCTATTCTAACAGGCTTATTTCTGCTTGTGTTTTTTGTAAGTACTTGGGCTGTGGACCAGAGTCCAGTTTTACTCTCTGATAATATACATGTTGAGACATAACATACCCTATTAATGCATGGATTCCATACACAGTAAGCTCCTAAAGCATTCCCCTTGTGTTGCCATCCATACATACTGGGACTAAAACTTCTGGATTCTTAGCCCGCTGCCTGAGGATCCCCAAAGCTGCATTTCCTTGGAAGCTGTCAAGGGGGCACTACAGATGACATCCCGTTGCATTGTACAGGTAGTCCTTGACTTACAACAGTTTGTTTAGTGACCGTTCAAAGGTCGTTGTACGGCATTGAAAAATGTCACTGTTATTTACAGTTATGACCATTTTTCATAGTTACAGCCTTTGCAGCATCCCCATGGTCATGTGATCAAAATTCAGATGCTTGGCAATCGGTTCATATTTATGACTGTTGCTGTGTCCCAGGATCATGTGATCACCTTTTGAAACCTTCTGACAAGCAAAGTCACTGGGGAAGCCAGATTCACTTAACAACCAGGTTATTAACTTATCAACTGCAGCGATTCACTTAACAGCTGTGACAAAAGTCAGAAAACTGATGTCTCACTTAACAACAGAAATTTGGGGCTGAATTGGGGTCGTACATCAAGGACCACCTGTATTTCTCTAAGAAGATGAATAAATGTATTGATCACCACAATCTGACATAATTTAGTATTGAGTTTGTGCACCGTGTAACTAGATAGCAGAAGTTAAGTGTGAAATAAACTGCTTTCAAGCAATTATTTGTAGTATAATAATTTAAAGAAATGACATTTCTACAGAATTAGCTAGAATTATAATGTGGAAATAATAAATAAACATAAAATCAAACATTAATTTAGGCTGATGGTTCAGCTTCTACAGTGGTCTCTGGTGAGCAGTTTGAGGAACAAAGAACTTTATTAACTGAGTGAGAGAAGATCAAAATGAAATAATATTGTATGTGTTTGTATGTGTTAGATGTGACCTTTTGGAATCAGTGTGTTATCATTTCTAAAACATCCAGAAATAAATGTCAGCTATTGAAGAATGGAGCCTGTTTTTATGAGTTGGATTCTAAGCAATCACTGTATTTGAAACTTGGAAAGAAATTTTCTTGGGTTGCTGCCAGGACATGCTAGCTTGTTTTAACAATTCAAAGGTAAGTTTAAGCATGGTGTAAGGATTGGTCATAAATCAAAACATGGCTTATTTTTTTCAGTCCTTCTGCAGCTATGTCAGAACAACTAGAGTATCTTAAGCCTGGAAGAGAGGATTGTTGGGGCTGAAAAGCTAGATGGGTTCCCACCATAGTGAATGGCATATTGTGATAATTGAAAATAGCACTATGCCCCTATATAATATGAAAATAATAACAGAGACATGTTTCTGTAGGACTCTAGGGTTCCAGCTCAGAGATATTTCTCAGATTATTGTCCCCTTCAGTCCTAAAACATTGGTTTCTTATCAGTTTAGGTGCTACATCTACTCATATTCAACTGGCAAAAGACCCCTGCAGACTTAGTTCTGTGAGATCTGACCTTGGGAAAGGGAAAGAGAGGAATGAATCATTAAGGGAGGAGAAATAATAACAATTTTCCTAGGAATATAGAAAGCATGAGGAGTAACAAACTAATCCTGCCTTGCTTTTGTTTGATATAACATGAGGCAGAGAGAAACTCTGACAGCCTTTCAGGAGCCTGTTACTCTATCCAGGGGTGGGCTTCAAATTTTTTAGCAAAGCGTTCTCTGCCCTAATGACTGGCTGGGTGGTCATGTGACTGTGGGCGTGGCTGGTTAGTCATGTGACTGGGTGGGCATGGCCAACTCAACCTCACTTCTTTTGTCCTACTTACTTGAACAGTAAAATGTTTGAGACTATTTTATTATCTAATGATATTGATTTCTGTGCAAAATAACTAAAATGCCATCAATGCAGTTACATTCAGGAATGAAAAACAGTTTCATATTTTCCTTTGTAATTATAATGTGAATTAGTCTGTAGGTGTTCCAGAA
>JANHFL010005634.1:134351-155692 GCA_032468155.1 Oxyrhabdium leporinum
TTCTTTCTTTCTTTCTTCTTTTCTTTCTTTCTTCAAATCATATGGCTGGAAGGGACCTCCAAGCACTTCCAGTTCAACCTGATGCACAGCCTGATGTAACTAAGTCACTTTTGTCAGTGGCGTCGTAATTTTGAACTGTTGTTAAATGAACAATTGTAAGTCGAGCTAGCCCTCGACCTATGACCCCAATTGAGCCCCATATTTCTGTTGTTAAGTGAGACATTGGTTAAGTGAGTTTTGCCCCATCTTACGACCTTTCTTGTCAGAGTTGTTAAATGCATCCCTGTTAGTAAGAGGAGCAGGCCGAGGCACGCCAGGCCTTTCGGGATTGGGACGGCTTGTAGGCAGGGAGGAAGGGGGGCAGGACAACTAGGAGAGGCTAAGCAGCGAACATGAGAGCTCAGGCGAGGAGCAGGGACTGCCCCTCCTGATCCGAGAGCACAGAGAGTGGAGAGAAGGCGAGAACAGCGCAGGCTGAGCTGACTACTCGGGAAGAGAGCGTCTCCGCCCCTCTTCACGAGGCACACCTGGGGACTGAGACTTGGGGGGGGGCTGTGGGGAGGGTCATTTGTCAGGAACAAACGCTGAATTCCTGGAGTGTTGAATGCCGATGTTTGAATTTCCCTGGCTTCCTTGCATTCTTTCTGGATTTCTTGCTTTGCAGCCGTGGTGCTCACAGCATTGGGCTGGACTATTTGTAGCCAGAGGCTGCTTGGTGTGTGTGTGTGTGTGTGTGTGTGTGTGTGTGTGTGTGTGATCACTTTGCTGTGGGACGTGCCAGAAACATGGGAGTGTTTGGGGAAATTTGGAGCAATAAAGGGTCGGTTTGAACTGCCAGCTGCCCGTGTTCCCTCTATGCCGTGCCCTGGGTCATCACATCCCCTCCACCCCCGGTCTGCAAAGACTGCAGGGTTGTGGGCTGCTGCTTTAAAGGCTGGTAACCTGGGGGCCACACCAATTTAAAAAGTGAAGTTATAAATGGACCCGGCATCAACAGGGCCATATACATTAAAATGACGCAGAGTTACCGTCAGGTGTGAAAGACCAAGTTCACACGTGAAGGTCCATTCAGCTGATTTATGGCCAAGAGCCGGTGCACAGGAACCTTCTCAACTAATGACCAGCACCTGGTTAGAGTCGATAAAGGTCTTTGGAAGACTTAATCTGCTTGTGGCTACTTCGGGATTCTAGGCTTATCCCTCTTTTCACTCCACCCCCAGGTTCCGCCATCTTTTCTCCTACGGTTATATTTCACCGATTGTGGCTCCTGCTTTGAATTTTTTGGGTGGGGACCTACCACGGACACCTGTGCTAAGGCATCAAACTATCGTGATTTATCTCCAGGCCATGCATCTTCGCATCCTTGCATGCCAACATGCTTTATTTCTACAGGGAAAAAGTGTGTGGCGTAGATCTAGCATGCACAGCCGTCCTCTTACCTTTGATTGTCGCCACCTTAAACTCCTCATCCTCCAGAATGATCCAAATTGCAGCACTGATAGCCTGCCAAGCTCGGGATACAAAAGTACAAATAAAGATATCCTTCAGTTGAGCTCCTAGTGATGACTTGACATATCCGTGTAATTTCTTTGGCAGAGATTCAGAAATGATCCAGGATGGTTTTGTTCGTTTTTTTCCTTTTTTTTGTTTCCCAGTCTGGGTATTTCGGCCTTGAGGTTGAAGCTTCTTGGCCGGGCCTGGACTTATAAACTTGACAGGCAGCGGTTTAAAGATCGGCCAGTGGAAAAGGACATGTCTATTGTGGGAAGCAGGACTGCCTGGTGTAAATACAGGCCTTATTTGTGGTAAACACAACGTTTCCTTCCTTTTTTCCCAAGATGATTAGGGGGCTGGAGGCTGAAACATGTGAAGAATATGGTTGCAGGAATTGGGTACATCCAGTCTAGTGAAAAGAAGACCTAGGGGTGATGCAATAGCAGTGTTCCAATAATGAGGGGCCTGCACAAAAAAAAGGGGGGGGCAACCTATTCTTCAAAGCACCTGAAACAATGAATGGAATCTAACCAACCTGGAATTAAGGAGAAATTCCTAACAGTGAGGACAGAAGTTGCCTTCAGAAGTTGTGGGGGATCCATCACTGGAGGTTTTTAAGAAGAGACTGGACAGCCACTTGTCTGGAATGGTATAGGATCTCCTGCTTGAGCAGGGGGGCTGGACTAGAGGACCTCCAAGGTCCCTTCCAACTCTGTTATTCGGTTACTCCTGCCTACGTATTGCAATGGGCTGGGGTAGGAATGGTGGATTTCTGCCCTCTGTTAATTGTAAAAGGTTAGTCTGATCTCAGGCTGTTTGCTTGTGATGCTCATAGAGTGGGAAGGGATGTAAGAGGACATCAAGTCCAACCCTCTGCATGCTCAGGATATTGTCGGAACTAGTCCTCACACTTATACTTTTCAAGCTGTCCTCCATCTGCATGCTAAGATGGTCTAAATCTTTCTGGGCTGTTTTCAAGATCAGTCCTGGTTGACTTCTTATTGCCACTGAACTGGGCTTCAGGTAAAATCTCTGGTGAGCTGAATTTCATTCCTTGTAATTTCACATGGTTTTCTTGGCAACAAAATGATGGGCTATAACTTCTACTGGGATTTCCCAACCTGCTTGCTACTTCCGACACCTGTCACCTACATCTCTGAGTTTTTCTAAATCTCCCTCCAAGTCCTCCGAAGCTGAACTTCCTTCCACGGTGGCCATGGAACCTCTCAGGTAGACAAACGTCTATGGAGATTCTCAGTCATCCAGGTGTCTGGATGAGGCCATCTTGAGACTTCAGGGCTGACACACTGAAGCTGAGAGACGGGGGGAATAGAGGTAGTTGGGGTGTTGTAGTCAAAACAAAATACTTTCTCTTGGGAATCAAGGACGTTCCTGCAGGTGCCCGGAAGGAGGGGTCTGGAGTCACCTAGCAACTGGACAGTATCCCGATTGGACCAGGTGACTGATTGTTTTGAGAAAGTGACAAACTTTCACTTTTAATTAGGTGAAAACTGCAGGAATATTCAGAGTCAGTTTTCACCAGCTTGTGCCAATATGATGTATCCAATAAACCTATTCTATGAGGAAATTGCCTGCCTCAGTGTTTCGTTTGCTATGAGTATGTTTCTTGGTACCTTGACACAGGGTTGGCATACTCCAGATTGTATGTATTAGACAGTACCATTTTCTAGGATCCTAAAAGTCTATTGTCTTCTCTATTACTGGGCCTAACCTATGGAACATCTTCCTGATATTGGGCTACTATCAATATGTGTCAGTAAGTGTCTTATTGTGAATTATTGTGACAGTGCTGTAGGTGTTGCATATATTTCTATCGGTTTGTTGGATTTTTTATTATTAATAAACTGTAGTATGGCATCCTGGATAAGATTTTGCTTTATATGTGTTCTGCAATTGTGCTGCAATTTTAATTGTGCTAATGTGTTCTATTCTGCTTGTTCTTGTTCTGATCTGGTTAAGGGCATTCTAATAAGTTTACAAAGCATATTTGATTTGGTGAATTTCCCAGGAGATATTGGTTTGCAACTTGTAGGGCTTTAAGTTGCACTTGCTCAGTTTAATTGTCACAAACAAGGTGTTTTTTTAAAAAATTATTATTCTCATCATCCCTGTTAGGACAGATGATTGAGTCTGGGAAATGTTGGATTGGCCATTGTCAAGGCAAATAGCAACTATTTCCTAACATTGTGATATTAGATTATATAGCAGGGACAGAGTAAATGGTGAGCTGACTATTCGTTTGATATATGAGTGTTACTTTAAAAAAAAAACAAATCAAAGTACATATTTCAGAGGTGTACAGTGATTTCCTTGGTGTTAGAGAGGTTTGTGGCACCCTAGAGAGCAACTAACTCATTGGATCTGAGCTTTTGGAAGCAAAGTCAAATTCCTTTGACACTTGAAATGGATTGAGAAGGAAGTAGGGCAAGTATATTTTAATAAGTTGAACTTTACTGGAAGAAAACCTGAGTTAACCTAGAGCCATTTTGAATGAGGCTCAAAAGCGCTGAAATATGGTTACAAATCTATTCTCACTTTCTGGAAATAAACCCTACTGGACTTTTTGGAATTTAGATGCCATCAAGTTGCACTGGTAACCATTCTAGGTTACCTGGACTTCCTACATAATAGCCAAAGAGAAGTAATAGTATGCATGCATCATCATAGAGCAGCATTTTTGGAATTTATGGATAGACAGCACATTGTCAAATAATCATTGCCTTTATTCATCATCATATTTTAAGAGTCCAAGAGAAGGCTTGTTCAGTTTTCTGACTCGGTTCTAAAATAGCTTGATTAGAATTATGGATTTTTGGGATAGTAAGACTAATATTTCTGTTCTTTTGTTGTTAGTTCAGGTTTTTGACATACATTACTTTTGGTTGTTTTGTTTCATTTTTATATTTAATGTATTACATCCCTTAAGAAGCTATATTTTTATATGTATACATATGTATATTTGAATTGGTAAACTATCATGGATCATTATTTTGATACTATATTATAAAATCACTGTACATATTGTACAGATGGCAATCTACATACATTCTTGGAGAACATATGACAGATTGAGAACTGCTGTAATTGCTACAAATAAAAAAATGATACCGTGATAAAGTGTAAGGCAGTTCATTTTCTAATGAAAATCTAAAACGTTTACTCTGAATGGTCTGAATATGATTCTTGCCTTTGAAGTGCTTATTATAGGAAAATGTCAAATATTCTGGAAACATGAATCCATTGCAGGTGTTCATTCTGCTCATGTGAGAAAGAAAAGTAGGGAGATAATATGTCCATAATATGACGTACTGTAAGTCTCGTCCTCAACTTATAAATAACAAAATAATCAATATGATAAATAAGGGCCTTTTATGGCATTTTTTGTTCAAATGAGAATGAGTAAAATCTCTTGAAGCTTCTCAACTGAATAAGTCCATAGGTCCAAACATTTGGGGAAAACCTGAATCTGAAGTCCCAGTTTTTTCCCCACCCAAAAGAAAATCAAAGATCCACGTCCCAGCCATACTCAAAGGTCACATTCCCCAATCCTCTTTCAGATTCAACTTCATCTCTCTTCCTGGCACTCCTCTTCCAGGTGCTGGTTGACTTGTCCCTGACTCTCTTAGAAGGAATTTTATTTTGTCTATTAGTAACAGGGTTGTTAAGTGAATCTGGCTTCCCCGTTGACTTTGCTTGTCAGAAGGTTGCAAAAGATGATCACATGACCCAGGGACACTGCCACCATCATAAATGTGAGTCAGATGTCAAGCAGCTGAATGTAAATCATGTGACCATGCAATAGTCATAAGTATGAAAAATGGTCCTAAGTCACTTTTTTCATTGTAACTTCGGTCACTAAGCAAACTGTTGTAAGCTGAGGACTACCTGTATTGTTATGGACAATAAAGTCATCTCATTAATTCACCACTGCTTTGAAACAGAATTCTATAGAATGGCCCAGATAAGTCCAAGTCACACATATCTTTATACACTTCCGACATTCCAAAATAATCAACTCAACCATGCTATGGCCACTATTCTCTCCTCCATCTTGCTCTGCCCCCACATAATTCTAGAAAATTACAAAGTTTCTTTCTAGTCTGAAGGCCTTCTCAAATTGTTAAAGACAAGAGTTTTATTATTTCTATTTATTTACTTATGTCTATTATTGCTCTATGCATTAACCCTTCTGAATTTTTGACTGCAATTTAAGGTTTTTTTCTTCTTCTTCCCTGTTAAATTTTGGGGGAACTTTAAGGCCTATCTAGGACTATCTTCTTTCTTGTTCACATGCCCTAAAATAGGGGCCTTTCAAATATCATCATCAGTAGAAATCTGATGGTTACATTCATCAGAAATGCTGTTCTTTCAGTAATAAAATATCTTGAAATTCATCCTGTCACCCTATGGCTTAGAGATCACATGTTTCTTGTTTGTTATTATAGCTGAATTGAATAACTTACTTTTTTAATCATGTTAGTTATGATAGCAGTTAGTTGTTTGAGTAAAAAAGAACATATTAGTGAAACTGAATAAGAAAAACAAGAGTTATTCATTTTCTTGCTTTATGACTGATTTGAGGCAATGTTTTCGAAGACTGCTGGTTGGACCCCAATATTTCATTTAAACAATAACCCATTGTTTTTTAAAAAAAAGACAAGATAAAGCAGAAACAAACTGTCAGACTGCTGTCAACAGTTGCTTCTTGCATAAATGTTGTAGCTCCCCTTGCAAGTCACACTTGTTAATACAGAATCCTAGAATTCATATTCAATTGCTGGAGTTAATGCTATGTTTCTTATTTCCTACAAGGAAAATCATGCCGTGCTGAAAAAGTGGGCTCATATTAATAATAAACAGAATCTTTTTATTGTATCATTATTTAATGCAAAGTGAAACCTTTGAAGCCAATTTGTCTTCAGTTCAATGATGAGATACTGCTCATGTGCAACCTATTGTCTGTCTGCCCCAGGCTCAAAATGAAGATATGAGGTACCCTTCCAGAAAAACATTTTTGTTGCAATTTGCTTTTCTGTCTGTGTGGTGAGCTCTGATATAGAAGTACTATACCAGGAGTGTCAAACTCAATTTCATTGAGGGCCATATTTATTTATTTATTTATTTTTACATCAGGGTTTTGTTTGACCTCGGTGGGGGGAGAATGTCCGGAGTGGGTGTGGCACCTGTGATGACCAAGTGCTAAGGCTGGACTTCCCTCAGACTTTCCCTCACACTCATTATAATCTCCTTCCTTCCTTCCTTCGTTGCTTCCTTCCTTCCTTCCTTCCTTCCTTCCTTCCTTCCTTCCTTCCTTCCTTCCTTCCTTCCTTCCTTCCTTCCTTCCTTTTATTCTTTTTTCTTCCCTCTTCCCAGTCCTTTGCTGTGTCCAGGGCAGCCCCACGGGCCAGATCTATGCACCCCGTGGGCCAAATCCGGCCCGTGGGTCTTGAGTTTGACACCTCTGTGCTATAGCATTGCTCAAGTCAAATCCTACTTCTGGCAAGTTTTGATATCAGTCTCTACAATGGGATCTTCCAGATCAAGTGATCAATAACTGGGGATCTAATGCATGTGGAAGCTAGTTAAATATAAGATCAGCAGGATTAGAGCAGCAAACATTTAGCTGTACACTTACTTTCTCCAATTTGCTGTTTTCCAAATATGTGGGATGGACATTTTTGAAAATTCTAGCATTCAAAGTGTAAAACATTCATATTGGAAAGATTGCAGTAACATAGGTATTAAATACAACTTTTCTCTACTGGAAAACTGGACAAGTAAATGGATAGTTTGGAATACTGCAACATGACTCATTTCTCCTCCCCATATATCTACTTTATTTCTGTAGTTGTACAGAACCATGCTATGATTGCATTACCTGATACAAGTTTTTGGAGACATTAGACCTTTCAAAATTAAAATAATAATAATTTATATATATATATTATGAAAAATAGAGGCTCGGTCATAGTAAAGAGCTAAATATTTCCTGGGTTTTCTGCAAGGAAGTGTAAATATTAAAATTATGCAGGTACATAATGTTAATTCACACAAGAATAATTCATAAGCAGATTCTTCGAAAGTGCGGCAGATTTGACTGCCAGAATGATTGTCAGACATTTTGCCTGGGATTTTTGAAAAGAACATTCAGACCAAAATGAAGTACAAATAACATTTAACCAGGGGTGGGCTGCTGGGGGTTTGCGGGGGTTCAGGCAATCCTCTTGCTAAGATTCTGCACAGTTTGGCAAACCCCCAAATCCCACTCCTGGCTGGCCCTACCCCCACCCTCCCCATCCCGCCCCTACTTATCTTGCCTCCCTAGCATAGCAGCATGCTGTGTGGCTCCTCGCTTGCACGCCATTGACCACACAGTCTGCAGCTTGCCTGTGCCTGCTACCTGCCTGCCTGCCCTGCTGCCCAATTGATCTGCCTTCTTACAGGTAAGCCTGAAAGTCAACTGCCTTCCCTACCCCCTTCCACACAGCACGCGGCCCTGCCATTCTTCCCTGCCTTCCCTGCCTTCCTGCACTCATCTGGAGGCCTGCCCATCATCCCCGCTGCTTTCCGCACTTACTGGGCCTTCAGGGTCTGAATGCCTGCCAGCTGAATGGAGAGGCCTCTTGCCAATGTCTTCCCAGCCTTCTTCTCCTTGTAGCACTGAGCTGCTTGGGTTTTGAAATGGCAGCTTCTCCAGCTGCTGAACTCTTAGCACTCTTGAAATCCAAGAGGGCTGGAAGGATTTCAAAAGCCAAGGAGCTCAGCTCAGTGATACAAAGAGAAGAGGCTGTTGAACACTGGGCTGTTGCCTTTCCAGACTCCAGGACTGAAGCTTGTATTTTTCAGTGCAGGCTGAGGCAGCAGATTTCAGAAAGATAGAGCTTTGACTCTGTGAGTCTGCAAGCAATTCAATCTGCTTCGCCTGATTTTGGGTAAGTTGCTCTTTTTTTAAATAAAAAAAGTTCAATATTTACAATGGAGTATGTTGTGAGTTAATTTTGTGAGTTTGCTTGCTAGCAAGTTTTATGTTACGAGTTTGCTTGCTAGCAAATTTTGTGTTATGAGTTTGCTTGCAACAAATTTTATGTGACATATCTATAGCTTTTATATTTTGAAATTAGTTGTGGCTGTGAGATTTTGTGTTGCTAAGTTAGTTTAAGGATGGTGTTGTATAATTTTGTGAGTTTGGTTGTGTAATTTTGTGAGTTTGCTTGCAAGAAAATTTTGTGACATATTTATATATTTTGGAATTTAGATTTTGTGCGTTTTGTGTTATGCCTTGAATGGTTTTTATTCCTGAAAGCTTTGTCTTTCCTGTCCTACGAGGTAATCCTGTCTGAGAGGAGGAAGAGGGAAGTTCTCCTTAATTTTAAGTGTTAATCTATTTATTTCCGCACATTCTAATATTTTTTTTATTACATTCTCATCTATGGGGATCTCTGTTTTTCCACTGTTGTACAAACACAATTCTAGCCGCTGTTAACATGTGTAAAATTTAATATGTATTGTATTCCTTTTAAAATACCCAACAAAATATTTCTTGTTTTAAATCAATATGTTGCTTTACCTTTGTTTCTAACCATGACACCACTAACTCTGGAATAGCTACTTGACTTTAATACAAGCTGAGCCCAATACTGAACCTAATCATATATTCCTGTTTTTTGAACTGAGGAATAAATTTCAGAAAAATAATTCAGTATTGCTCTGTGAATGTACCTATGAAATTCATTCTTCTTGATCTAACTTCGTAGATGATTTTGTACTATATCATTTTTGTTTGTCCCCATTTTGTTGGACCCCAATCCCCCCCCTCTTAAAAATTTACCACACTAGTGGGATTCTTTAATAAAGGAAGGCAAAAAGCTGGTGTGACACAGCTCAAATGTTCCTGGGTTGCAAGTAGATTGGAAGTGTGAATCTGACTGAGCCTTTTAGTCTTACTTCTCCTTTGAAGCTCCTGCACCTTGATGGATTTATTTCTGTGCCTCTAGTTACAGTGATTGCCCTGGATCCTGTCTTCCTGCCTTAATGGGTTAATGCCTTGATGATGAGTTATTTTTAACCTGATTCTACTTATCTTAATGGCTCTACTTAACTGTTTCCATTGTCAGCTCTGTTAGCAGTTTTCTCTTTCAGCTGGTGATTCTTGGTTTTCTTAAAGGGAGAAGGTCTGGCTTGAATTTCTTGCCATGGTTTTCTGAGGTTTCTGGTCACTGGTGCTGTGAGGTTTCTGGCACTGTCTTTCCCACATAACAGTGCCGCCTAGTTGGAATGTTAAAAAAAGCTTCGGTACATCTTTAAGATGAAAAGTTTAAAAAGCTTAGGTGACTAAAGCTGATGATGCTCGACTAAAAGTGAATGAAACATCGATTTAGGAATACCTTAAAGACAAATAATACTTTTATTCATCTTATGTAAGTATTTGTGTACCTCTTTTATTGTTTTGTGTGCTACTTTTTTATTTAAGTATTAAATGCATGAAATAATAAACTACCTTTATCTTCTTTTTGTAGGTCATTAGGGCAAAGAAGTTACATCAACTTGGCCCTGCCCATGCAGTCACATGACCACCCAGCCACACCCACCCAGCCACACCCAAAGAACTGGTAATGAAAATTTTTAGATTTTATCACTGCTTGTGATTCATCTAGCCCCGCCTTTCTCATGATGTGCTCTGCATATAAGTTAAATAGGCAGAGTGACAGTATACAGCCTTGCCAAACTCCTTTCTCAATTTTGAACCAATCAGTGATTCCGTGTCCAGTTCTCACTGTTGCTTCTTGACCCACATATAGGTTTCTCAAGAGACAAATAAGATGATCTGGTACTCCCATCTCCCAGAACTTGCCACAATTTGTTGTGATCCACACAATCAAAGACTTTAGCATAGTCAATGAAGCAGAAGTAGATGTTTTTCTGGAACTTCCTAGCTTTCTTCATGACCCAGCGTATGTTGGCAATTTGATCTCTGGTTCCTCTGCCTCTTCAAAATCCTGCCTGTACTTCTGGTAGTTCTCGGTCCACATACTGCTGGAGCCTACTGCTCGATCCTAGGTAGAGGCAGATGTTTCTCTCTCTGGACACACTGAGAATATATCTGCTGAATATAACTCTACATTGGCAACAGGAAGAGCATCCAGCCAGTAAACCCTCAGCTCCATTCAGTTGCCCAAATTCAATCCTGCAAGGGATTATTGGGTCGTTAAAAGAGGATGATGATGATTCTAGATTTGTTTTTGGTCCAGCAGCTGAAATCCTCATCTGACAGTTTCAACACTACAGAAGCATCTTCATATTTTATTGCTATACGCATTTTTCTTCTTTATAATTTTCCCTTCTGAAGAGAAGCCAGTTTTGTCTTTGAGATGAGTAATGTCAGTGTCATTGTTTTTACATTTTTCTTAAAGATGACAATTTATAACCATAAAATCTAATACAGTGGTACTTTGATACTCATTGTTAATTGGTTACAGGAGGCTCAATGAGTATCAAAAATGATGAGTACCAAACAATTTTTTCCCATAAGGAATCATGTAGTAAGTCACAAGGTAGCTGATACTGATAAGTTCTAGCTTGTGCATTGAGTACCAAACAAATGATGAGTACTGGGACAAAATTTTCATGTCAAAATGTGCTGAGTACCAAGTTTGATGAGTTTCAAAGCAGTTGAATAAAAAGGTATCTCTACACAGTAAAAAAAAAGAATAAAATGAAAAAATAGAAGGTGAAGAAAAAAATATGTAAAAAATAAAAAGGAAAAAAAATACAGTAAAAAAAGAATGAAACAAAACATTTTAACATTGGACTTATTGAAAGATATTTTTGCATAATGGATCCAGAAGTTAATTTTAAGAGTTTTTGCCTCTGTAAACCATCTGTATTTAAAAGATATTGTGAAAGAGGAACAAATATTACCAGACATGACTTAGACTGATTTGAAAGTAGTTTTTAAAACAACAGACTAAAAGAATGGTATGGAAAAATATGTTGTAATGGACATATAAAAGAAACTGGCTTATGTTTTAATGATTAAAAAGGATATACAAATAACACTCTAAGAGCAACCCAGATAATTTCCATATACTGAATTTACAAAAGAGGCTTGTTAAAGCTTTGAAGAATTTTATGAGACAGGCATTGTTTTTACAATGGGAATCACTATGGCATTTCAGTAACTGTTTACCTAGGATGGCATTCTGGCCATGCTTGTGGCTGCTGTGCCCAAAAGCCTGTTTGAATAATGGGGAGAGTCAGAGTTCCTGTTTAATCCTCCTCAGCTCACAAACTACACAATATCTTCTGTCATGGCTTTGGTAAGCTTCCATAGTTTAATATTTTGTGAGAAACATTCAGAAATGCTGTTAGTGCGCAAGGGATGAGAAAAGGTTGTTTATAGCTCTTTGATTGAAATGCTTTTCCCGCCAGCCTTGTAATCAGATCAAAATTGTGTCTTCAAATTCCATTTACCAAATTCTTTTCCAACTCTATCAGCATATGCAAGAAGTTATAAATTAAGCTCCAGGTCCCTCACAGAGTATGTAAAGGAGAGTTGAGTGCTGTAAATGTTAAATATTATGAAAAGCATATCATTTGCCTCCAAAATGGTTCAGCGCTCATACTCTTACCAGTTCTCCCTCATTTTTATTTTAATCCATATTGAGCCAGCAGCCTGAAAAGCTTTCAAGCTACTTAGCATGATCTCTTCAATCTTTATATATAGATATCGGTATGTGTTTATTCACTATGTCTTCTTTTTCTTCCAAGATCTCTTTTTTTTAAAATCACAATAACTCTGCAAGATAGGCTGGGCTGAGAAATTGTGATGACTCCAGACTCACCTAATTTTATTTATTTATTTATTTATTTGTTATATTTATATACCGCCCCATTCCGAAGACTCGGGGCGGTTCACAGCTTTTAATTAAAACAATACAATGTAAAGGTTAAAATTAATTAAAAAGCATTAAATTAAATTCGGCTGTGACCCGTTTAAAATATTTTTATAAACATTTAAATGTTAAAAACCCCGTTTAGCTTAATTAAAAATAAATAGATGGGTTACTCACTATTTTTGTTATTAAACACAGAATTTGACAAGGACTGTTGCAAAACATGCAGACGCAGCTCTTCTCTCTTCTTTCCATTCCTCCAATAGTCGAGGGCCACTTCGGTTATTTTTTCGGCTCCGGCATTGCTGGAGGCAAAAAGAAAAAAGAAAAGATTTTCACACATTGGCAGCTGAAAGAGGTTTCTATGCTAAGCAGGGCTGGAGACTGCCAGCCACCACAACTAAACAGTTTGGGCCGGAAAGAAAAAAATAACTACATACTCTTTCGAAGGGTAACAGGAACGCGGCAGCGTTGTGCTAGAATCCATAAAGTGCAGTTAGTCCTTGACTTACAACCACAATTAAGACCATTTTTTTATTGCTAAGTGAGACGTTTATGCGAGTTTGCTTCTTTTGAACACCATTCTTGCCACAGTTGTTCAGTGAATCACTGCAGTTGTTAACAGTCACACGCTTGTTAGGCGAACCTCGCTTCCCCATGGGCTTTGCTTGTCTGAAGGTCACAAAGATCATCACGTGACTCTGGGATATTGCAGCGGTCATAAATATGAACCAGTTGCCAGGTATCTGAGTTCCGATCACGTGACCGTGGGGATGCTGCAACACTTGTGCGAAAAAGGGTCACAAGTCACAACTTTTTTTAACGCTGTTGTAACTTTGAACAGTCGCTAAACAAACTGTTGTAAGTAGAGAACTACCTGTATACCTGTAGCTCAAGTGTACCTGAGTTGGCTCTGGTTTCAATGGCTGCCCCCCAACTTAGCAACAGACATTCTGGTCCCAATTGCGGCTGTAAGTTGAGGAGTACCTGTATTTGCTGGGGAAATATTTGAGAAGGCAAGAAATATAGAACTGACACTGGCACATAAGCAATGAAGGGACAAAAATTAGGTTTACAATAAACCAGATTTTTTTTAAAACTAGAACCCTGAAATCTAGGAAACTTTCTCTCCAGCAAATTTGTTTTAAAATACACATTTTTTTTGTGGCTGTTGGCCCAGCACTGGCACGTTGCCTCACCTGAGGAAAATGAAAATGGCTTTTCGATACGAGATGCCGTCGATCTCTTCATAATATTCCAGGAAAGGCTTGATGGAGTCTATGAGCCCGGCGTGCATTTTATCCATCTCGTCGAATATGAAGATCGACCTTTCGCAGGCACTCACGTTGCCGCGAATCCACGTTTGCAATTGGTCCTGAGAGATGAAAAGCAAAGCCGAGCTGAAGGAGCCCAGCCAAAGGCAGACGAAGGAAGCTGAACCTGGGGGGGCTCACCTTGTACTGACTGATGTTCTGCTGATGCGGGAAGTGCAGAGTGGAGACGAACTGGTGGACGTACTTGCTCCTCAGCCCTTCGTCGTAAAGGCTTTCCGCCACAATCCGGCTGACAAAATTTTTCCCCGTCCCCGTCCATCCGTGCAAAGAGATGGCCAGGGGTTTCTTCGGATTCGGGTTTGCCAAAAACCCCGCCACGGCTTTCACAATCACCTCCGACACCAGGTGTTGCCCGAAGACTTTTTTCCCCAGGTGGTCCTCAAGATCTGGCAGCGGGAGGGAGTATGGTGGGAGAAGCCAGAAGTGGGAAAAAAAAAAAGAGCGATCACCGGAGGGTCACCTTCCGGCGAGCAAAGCCAACGGGGAAGCCGGATTCGCTTAACAGCGGGGCGAACTAATTTAACATCTGCGGCGATTCTCTCAACACATGTGGCGAGAAAGGTCATAAAACGGGGCAAAATTCATTTAGTAACTGTCTGGCCCAGCAGCATAAGCCTTGGGCTCGGCTGTGGTCGTAAGTCGAGGACGGCCTGGTCGGTCGTCCCTCCCACCCCTCCGCCGCCCCGCCCACCTCCCCTGGCGTCAGAGCGCACCCTCCCCTTCCACGTCCCCAGACCTGCCGTCACCCACCTCTGCCGACCTGCGCCGCCGGCCTTCCCACGCAGCATTCGGCGAAGTAGCAGTAGAGCCTCGGGAGGGAGATGAGGCCGGTGAGGGCCGAGGCGGTGCCGGCCAGCGCGATGCCCATGGTCATCGGGTCCATCGCCCGCGCCGCCGGGCCCAGCAGCCACAGCACCAAGGCCAGGCCCCACGCCGACCCGGGCGCTCGGAGAGGCTTCATCGCCCGCAGCCGCGCTTGGGGCGCCGCCTAGTTTACCTGCGCTTCCGCTTCCGCCCCAGCGGCTTCCGGCCCCGTGGCTGCCATCTTTGCGCCGGGCAAGCTGTCCCGGGCGTGAAGGCCATTGGCTGCCGGAGACAGAGGGGGCGCGGCTTTGCTTCCTCGCTTTACAACCTGTCGGATTGCCACCTTCTGCGTCTTCGCACGACCAGTAGACGCGGGTCAGCGAGCCAAATCGCGTGCTTTCAAGTCAAACACCCCCCAACCCGCAAGTCTTGGATGCAGGTCCACCTGGGCTCCCAAGTACTGACACGCGTTCCAGCCCTCGTGTGAATTGCAAGAAATTCTCTTTTTTTTTAATTGGGGGCGACCTATTTCTCCCTGCTAGGGCGTGGCTTTGCAAAAGGCTGAGTTGCAGAGTGGTTTTGCTCAGGGTCTGATCCCCAAATATCTATTTATTATTCCCATTTAAATAGCTGCCCATCTATATACGCTACAGGACTCCCGAGTGGCTTGCCAACAATTAAACATACAAAGAACAATAGAACTATGTAAAGAACGAAAGCAAGGAAGCCACATGAAAACATCTAAAAAGCCATCATTTGACTGACAGACATGACATCAATTCGGTTTTGACTCTTAAGTTGGAAGACCAAGTCGCGGGTGCTCCATCACTGATGGCTTTTAAGAAGAGACTGCACAGCCATTTGACAGGGATGGTATAGAGTCTCCTTTTTGAACAAGGGGTTGGACTAGAAGACCTCCAAGGTTCCCTTCCAACCCCTATGATTCTATGTTCTATCTGGAGAGGACCAAGTAACTTATTTGAGATCTTTGTGGGATTGCGAGAATTCAAATTCCCATCCTGTGTTGTTGCATGCAGAAAACACAAATGGCACACCCTTCGCTTAAAATACAAACCTTTACTGCTGCACATGCAATACACATTTCAGTATGAAAAAGATCTATGGGTGACTGTAACGCAAGGCTGTTTCGTGGAGAAAAATGGAAGCAAAACGAACATTTGACAAGAAGTGAGAAACATTAGCAATGCAGCCCAGTCTCTGAGAGCCAAACAAGCTCGCTTCAGTATCTCCGGTTCATCTTCTTAAACTTTTCATAGTGATAATCGTCAGTGGCTTTCTCGTTTGGTGGGCGCTTGCGATTCGGCGGAGATTCTACAAGATTTAGAAAGAGACACCCCAAAATAAAGATTAGCCATTTGAAAGAGATGAAATGCAAGGAAAGCTGCCAGATAGGGGAGAACGGCCTCCGATCTTCTTGGATCTATCTCGCCATTCGTGCCTAGCGGTTGGCAGAGCAAGTTCTTTCCTGTTTTTTGTTGTTGGAGGCAACATGCTGACCCTGCAAACCGCTTAGCGAGGGCCGTTAAAGCGGTATATAAGCAAGTGCTATTGCTATTATTTAGGGCAGCAATGCTGTGAACAGCACGCTCCAAATTATCATCTATATACTACGAAAACCCTCCTGTTCAACTGGCTGAAATGCTGCATTGTAGAGCAACAATTTTTGAATCAACGGACCTCCCATAGGCCAAATTAAGGAATGTGCCCAAAATCCAGGATACATTATTCCCGCAGCATTGAAATTTCAGTGTAGGTAGTGTGGCCTAGCGGGATCAGCCATCAATAGGTGATCGTTATTTCCAATGGTCCCTGCCGGCTTTTCACAAAAGTTTCTATTTCTGCCCTGTTGAAGATTGCAGCAAAACCATTTATCCACCAGCTTGTTGTGAGAACTAGACCAAAGTAGCTAGATAACCCCTCGCTGTACGCAACTTACTTTCCATTTCGGGTTTTTCAGTGTCTCCCACCCTCAGGGGTCGAGCCTTAGGCTCCTCTTTATTTCTTCTTACCGGAGCATTTAGCTCTTCGTGATAAACTGAAAAAGAGATATAATGATCAAGGCTAGTTTAGGATCAACTCTAGTATAAATTTGCAGCTTTCAAAATACAGGTCCTCGACTTACAAACGACAAATTGAGCCCAAAATTTCTGTCGTTAAGCCAGACAGTTGTTAACCCTCCCTTTATGATCTTTCCTGCCAAGGGAACCACTGCAGTTGTTCAAGTAGCAACGGCTGTAAAGTGAATCTGGCTTCCCCGTGGACTTTGCTCGTCAGAAGGTTGCAAAGGGGGTCGACATGACCCTGGGACCATCGTAAACATGATGAGTTTGGATCAAGTGACAGTAGAGATGCTGCAGTGGTTGTAAGTGTGAAAAACGGTCCTAAGTCACTTTTTTCACTGTTGTAACTTTAAACGGTCAATCCAGGACAGTGAGCTTAACTCCCCTGGTACTCACATCGGTTGTGTTGGACATAGTTCACGGCCATATTGGTGGGGACAAAGGAAGTCTCGCTGTCTTTCTTCTTGTTCTGCTGTTCAGCCAGCAATCTTGCCTTTGCCTCTTCGGTTGAGATGATGTTTTTTATCTTGGCCCTAAGAGAACCGCCAAAAAGAAACAACATCAGGCTGAGATATTTTCAAACTTCCAGGGAAGAAATGTCAGACTGAAGATAGCTCTAAAGAGTTAACCGCGACTACGGTGGAATGGAGAAAGGGCAAGTTGACTTCCTCTCTGGTAATTCCCCTCTGGACAAGGAGAGGACTTGAGATCACCCAAAACTTATTTTAAAGGAGAATATTTGTAGCTCAGACTTGAAGTGAGGGGTCCTTGGTGCTCTCTGAGCTTGGTTATTTTCTTGCAGATGTTTCATTATCCAAACTAGGTAGCTGACACTGATGATGTTACCTAGTTTGGTATTGAAATGTCTGCAAGAAAACAACCAAGCTCAGAGCTATTGTATATAAATGGAGCAAACCCCACATTCATTAGCACTGATGATGTTACCTAGTTGGGTATTATCTACAAGAAAACCAAGCTCAGAGAATACCAAGGACATTTCAATTTCAAATATTCTTTATTGGATTAGAAACTGTCAAACTTACTCAATTCCAAGGTCCACCTCAGGGATCCCACTCAGCATCTGATTGGACAGCATTTCTTCCGTCTTCTTAGCTGAAGAGACACGGATGCTCTCCGGGAGCTCGTACAGACAATCCTCGGCATTCTTCTGCTTCACTTTCTTCTCCTCGTTTTCCATAATCCCCTTCCTCTTCTTCAGCTCAGTTTCAATGTATTTCATCCTGAACGAAAGCCAGCTGGGTGACTTTGGGCCAGTCCCTCTCTCTCAGTCCAACCCACCTCACAGGGTTGTTGTTGTGGGGAAAATAGGAGGAGGAAGATATGTTGGCCACCTTGTCATTCGTGAAAATAATATAGGTGGGATATAAGCAAGCAAGCAAGCAAATAAATAAATGATGGCAAGTCACTTACATGTCTGCATCTTCATCCCTCCTGTTGGTCTCGGCTGAAAACGAGGTGCCAAGATTGAGGTCTTCCTCTTCGCTGATCCTATCAAAGGGCAACAAAGATGATTAAGCACCATCAAGACAAAAGAGCCAGAAGCATCGGAATTAATCTTTGGTCCACCGTCAAGCCCATCTGTCATAACCCGTAGCCCCCAACTCAAAACATCTAAGAGGCTGTGCCTCAGGGAACATGCTACTCCTCGACTTCCGGTCACACAATTGGGGGCCAAAAGGGGCCCACCCACCTCTCCTTTCCTCGCTCCTTCAACTTCTTCATGTCCACCATTCCGCCTGACTTGATCTTAAAGGGATCATCCTGGCCATGTGGAGAGAATAAACAGAAAAGACACATTTTGCAGATGCTGGAATCCAAGGGCCGTAAATGCTGATTTACGCAACTGGGCTCCTCAGTCAACAGGATAACCTATTCTTCTTAAATCACGAGTTGTTAAACCGCTATTAACAGTACACCCAAGTGGGTTGTGTTTTCACTTCACTCAACACCTTTGGGGGAGGAAGGGGTGTTTCATCTCGAGGCTTCCCACTCTGATCTTACCACCAAAGTTGTCTCTTCTTGTAGTTTTTCTCCGACAAGCAAGGCTGCAGCACTTGGGGGGAAAAACAGACAAGGACGAAGAATTAGGATGATTTAAGAGAACTTTCCATTTTTAGCTCAAACCTGGTCACAATACAATCCATTGTCAGTTTGGATTAGTGTACGTTAGGAGAGTTTGATATTCCTTTCCTTCCTTGATAATACTTGTTTTTAATGATTGGCATCCAAGAGTCGGGGCAGGTTGTCCTCAACATACGACCACAGCTGGGACCAGAATTTCCATTGTTAAGTGAGTTGTGTTTGATCCTTTTTATCGAGTCTATGACAACTGGCCACGGCCAACTCGCCAGTTTCATTATTGGAACTAATACTTCATACAATAATTTGACCTAATTAAAGAAAACAGAATTCATACTAATTTGAACTCGCAGTTTAATTATTTGAAATAATTTGAATTTTGAGCATGTGTCCATGAGGATGCTGTGACCATCTTAAGTGGAAGGATGGGCCATAAATCCCTTTTTTCCCCCCTCAGTGCTACTGTACCTTTGAACAGTCGCTCAATGAATGATTATAAATCAAGGACTACTTATATAGCACAGTGCTAAAGTAGATTCAGGGAGCCCCAGGTTCAAATCCTTGCTTGCCCTTGAACTCATCACATACTCCAACAACCCCTGATCCATAACCACAATTGGTTGGCTCCGTGCAACATGCTGGTGAGGTTGTGGGTGGAATCTAACAATTCTTAGCCAAATGGCAGATATGAGGACGTGCCTTGATGTTCACAAGGAACGGCAGACGTATTTTAGAATCTCAGTTTCTACGGATATAAACGGTTCACAACAAAACCCCAGGATCTCAGTCTGTGCTTGCTACAAAGATTACCTGGACATTAAAACTCCATGGAAACATTAGTATTACCTTACTCCGTTGGGTCTCCTTCTTAAACTCTGCACTTCCTTCGCTTCTTCTAGTTTTAAACTGGAACGGAATCATAGAACATAAATAATTAAATATCAGGATCTGGGGAATTCTGGGAGTTGGAGTCCACACATCATAAAGGTGCTGAGATTGAAGCAGTTTTTTTGTTTTTTTTTGTTTAAAAAAGGCCTTGATCATTTAAAAAAAAATGATTTGCAACCGAAGCAAACTTGTACCTATTTTAATCTTGTATTTTATCTTTTAAATGTTATGTCATATAGTATATCTTATTTTAATTGGGATGTTTCTGACACGAAGAAACAAATAATAGATAATAATGATAAATGTTGTAAAAAAAATAAATAAACAGAAGCAAACAGCCTCTTTTCAACCTCGCCCCCCTCCCCAATATTTCACTGCACGCCCCCGCCACCCCAGCTGGCACCCACCGAACCTCCTCGGCTATCAGCTCATCCTCTTCTTCCTCCTCGGAGTCGGCCTTCCTCCGGCGAAAACTCTTCCCGGCCGGCATAGCTGGAGACCCTCCCCGCCTCCCACCGCCTCAAATCACTTTTCCTAGAGGTGGTTGCTTGGAAAGGGCTTCCTGTTTTCGCAACTTGGGGGCGCGCGTCTCGTGACGTCGACTCTGCGCGCCGAAGCCGCCCGCTGTTGCTCTAGTTGTCCTTAGAAGGGCCGGGCAAGGGATTCCATCCGTTGCGGAGGGGGGGGGGGGAGACTTTCGTAGATGTAGGAAAATAGATGGTACAAGGGAGTGAAGACGGGTCTCCTTAATTTAAAAAAAAAACACCTATATTTTAATTTATTTTCCTGGATGGCTAGAAGGAGCCCTAATTTGTTCCGAAGGTGCAAATTCCAAACTGGCATATATTTTTTTTGCAGCGAGGCCATGACAGCTCTGCGTGTCATTGCATTCACAAGAGCAAATAAATATATCGGCTGGTATTGCATGCAAGATTGTAAAAGATTATAAGGCAGGTATTCAGTGCAGGCTCCATTGCATATAAAAGCAGGTGAGGAGGGAGGGTGGTCTGCCCCGTCATCTTGCCCACTGTCCAGAGAGAAAACAGAGTCTTTGGGCCCCCCAGAGGGCATCCTGCCCATCTTCCAGGAAGAAAGCGCAGTCCGTGGGGCATCCTGAGGGCATCTTGTCTGCTGCCTGTAGGAGAATAGGGGCCTTTGGGCTCCCAGAGGGCATCTTGCCTGCTACCTAGAGAGGAAACAGAGTCCATGGGACATCCCGAGGTCATCTTGCCCGACTCCTCCCCTTCAGGACCGCCCTCTCCGCCGAGGCCCCGCCCCCTCCGCCGCCACCATCGGCTTCCCCGGCTTTCCCTGAGCGGCGCTTCGCCCTCCGAGGCGGCCCCGGCCGGTAAGCAGCGCCCTTCTCCGCCCGACTCCCGATTCCACTCGATCCGCCCGGGGCTTAGCTTCGTCTCCCGGCCCAGCGGCCAAGGAAGGGTTTGCGGCCTAGCCTGCTCCGAAGCCCCGGACTCGCCTAGCGCGCCCAGCCTAGGAAGGCGCGTCGGAGGCGGACGGGCGAGTCTGATCTTCGGGGGAGGGGGGGGCTGTGACAGTGCCCGAGTTTGGCTGGGGAAACTGGGTGGGGGGGGGGGGTTACCTCAACCCTTGATATTTTTAGAGTTTCTGGTTTAAATTAAACGTTTTCATGCTTTTTATTGTTTTTAAATGTTTTTTTTTTTAATAATTTTATTTTTTCACATTGGGAGCCGCTCAGAGTCGTTTGGGGT
>JANHFL010005634.1:155792-166612 GCA_032468155.1 Oxyrhabdium leporinum
GCCCACCCAGCCACGCCCACCCAGCCAGTCATTAGGGCAGAGAACCTGTTGCTAAAAAATTTGAAGCCCACCCCTGCATTTAACTGAATGGCGCATTTATTTATTCCATTCTTTGATTTAAGAGTGGGGCATTGTGGGCAGATTTCAACCTTAGCTTATAATTGTTTAGAGATAATGGTCTGTTTGCACCCTTTCCTGGCTCATTTCTTGTATTTCAGTTCCCAACAGTGATTTCTTTTGTAGAAACTGTTTTAATCAGTCCTTAAGTAATGTTGCTACTTGCCTGAAAAAATAGCTATTTTCATCTGTAATGCTTAAAATTATTTTTGCCATCAAGCCCCTTGATATTCGGAAATGTCTTCTTTACCTGCATAGATAAATGCTTTCCTACAGGGGCTTTGCATGTGTCTTCCTTCCTAAGGACAACGTATGTCAATGTGGCAAATCCCCCAATTTTTCCACTCTTGAGGGAAATTGCAATTCTGCCATTGGGCCAGGAAATATTAACGTGTGCAAACATTTCTAAGAAGGTGTCGCATCTTCTTGTGTGTATTTTATTATACCCCTGCAAATATGACTCAGTTTGAAAGATAGCTGAACAGGGAAATGCAAAGGAAGAGAAACTAAGAAGAAAAGAAGAGAATAAAATAGGTTCACCAAAGCTGCTGTAATTCAAAACAAGGCAAAATCAGGTTGTGTGCTTTGGCTAATTTTCTTATTCAGCTATTGATCCCATGGCTGCTCCAGAGTCTATTAGCAGTCAGCCAGTGAAAATATTTCCCATCGGGGGCTCTGACCTGAGACGGGGGTGAATCTATAGCAATTTGTTCAAACAGAAAAAAGCTTTTTCCTCTGATTTGTATTCCAATTTGCACCACATATGGAGGGGGCATTGGATTGGGAGGGGGGTGTTTGTTGGTGGGGCTTGTCAGGCCTGAGCTAGGAAAACAGCAAAACAAAGCCCAGTTAATATTTAAGAGCTTTCACTCTTTGTCCCTCGCTATTAAGTTTCTGAATCTGTCTCCCAGCAGTGCTTTTAAGTTCTTTGTCCCAAAGTGCCACAGCTCTTCCTTCCTCTGCTTCTCTACCATTTTGACACCATCACATCATAGCCCTGGCTGCTAATATTTGCCAGCTCTGCAGGAGGAATTCCTCTGGAGTCTACTGAGATCCATTTTGGGTGGAGTCACAAGCACTGGCAATTGTGGAAAGACATGCCGTAGTTTGTAAGAAACTGAAATGAGACTGAATTTTGCATTTTATATTATATTTGGTTGATTTGTCCCCTTTCCCCTGCCTTTCCAAGAACCAAGCATCTTCGCTAGCTAATTGTCGGGGGATTCTCCTCATCTGACCAAGTTCTCCCAACATGTGTTTGATCAGAACACTTTTGTGGATAGGGATCGTGCGTTTCATGGTTCAAAGAGTAACATTTCCATTTTGTCCTCTGAGACATATATCACAAAAGAAGGAGAAGCAATTTTCAGTGGGAAAAATAGTTAATGGATTTTTCCATTTTTAGATGATGCTTTCCATCACTTGTGATACATCAGTTTTAGTTGTAGGACTGCAAGTCAGTAAGATGGCATTCCTCATGCTTCTCCCCCCCACCCCCCAAAAAAGAAAAACTTAAGGAAAAAAAATCAGAAGAGTTCAAGAAAAAGAACATGAAATAAGCATAAGTGGGGAAAATACGAAAGACAGGTAGGATACCTTGCATTTTCAACTTCAGTTAGCTATTTGATGAGCTATTTGACAAAAGGCTGACAGAAAAAAAAAAGACTATATTTGGAAGGGCAGGGGAACAAATAAATACGCTGAATCCTAAGTCCAGTTAGTTTTTCAAATCAAACATTTATATTCTTGATTTAGCCATAACTTTCAGGGGATTGGTCTAAATTCCAGGGAGAGTTGTAAACTCTGACTTCAGGAAAGCGTTTGTGAGTTTATGAGGTTTTAAAGCAGTCAAACCAAGAGTCCCTTTAGGGACTGATGAGGAGAAGAGTGGAAGTACTGACATTTTGTAATATTTAAGCAATTATTTAATAGTGTCAGGTCTAAAAATTGTGCTGTTGCTGTTTTTATGAGTTCCCGAAGACATGTGCTTGTGTGTGTACATGTGTGTGTCAGTGAGTGAGTGAACAAGAGAAAAAACGGAGGTAGATTATTGAAAGAAGTCACAGTCACTCTGTTCCACCAGAAAGGATGATAGAAGTGCAGATGCTGAGGAGAAAGATTTATTCATTTTGGTCACTCTCAGAGTTTGGGAAATATGGTATAGCTGCAATATAGACGTGCTACTTTCAAAGCAATGGGGAACAATGAAACTCCAAGTGATACTTGCTTTGTAAGTGCCATTGATTGCATCCCACCAGGAGCTCAAGCTTTGCATTGCTTGCCACATAATTGATCCAATAACTCTTAGAATTTTGCTTTGAGAATGACCAGTCCCTAAACTTCTAATGGGACATAAAATGACCCATCTGCTGCACTTAAGATTAAAGATACCAATCTCTATTTGCATTTTATATTTTTTGTCGGTATTAAATATCATTTTCTTTATTTATCTGCTAGTGGAGAGAATAAGAGCAATTCTCCTGGATTTGTAATAATATAACTTCTGTTTATTGACATGACAGTCTCTCACAGTTCAGAAAGGCAATTACTGTTTTATGGATCTCTGGTCATGGAGTGTTTTTGGATATCGCCCTTTTACAGGCTCTGAGGTTTCTTTGTGAGAAGATATGCTGAAGATTTCTATTGTGTTGGGAATTTGGTATGTGAATTTAGCATACAGCGTGTACAAGTATACAACTAAGCACCTATCGGTTTGTCCAGAGACAAACTGTGTGTAATCAGTGTCACCTGCCAACTGGAAATTTGAGATTTCTGATTCTTTTGCTGGTAATATTACTAACAAGTGTTTTGTTCCAGCACAGAAATATCCAAAGTTATACCCTAATCTTCATCAGAAATATAGGAAACATTTTTCTACTAACTTTGTACTAACTCTTACTCTTTTGCATTATTTGCAACCTGATAACTAGTCAAAATATCAGAGGTCAAATTGTGGCTTCTTATTCTGCATATCCTATACCTCTGTGCTATGATGTATTATTCATAGCTACCTTCCAATATTGAAAAAAGTTTAGAATAGTTTTGTAATGACATATATACTTTACATGTAGTAACAGCTTCACTTATATGTTGAAATTTATTTCTTTTTGTTAAACCAGTTTAGGACAAAAGCCAGTGGCACTTCTCTATATTAGTAGTGTACCCACCCTATCTGACCTTATATTCACATAGAGAGGTATGACAGCTCCCTACAGAGCATACAGAGCTTTAATCACTGGGTTCTTACTCAACAGTTTTTTTTGGACTTTATAAATAATCTTACACAAAAAGCTTACTGCAATCATCCTGCAATACAACAAAGGGTTAACTCTGCTGCCAGCAGATAGTTTTGTAGGTGGTCAGTTCTGAAATGCTGGAAAAGTAAATGCACAGCCCTGGAAAAGATAGAATGGGGAACAACTAATATTTTTTTTTCTTTCCCTTCTCCACTAAGTATTCAAACACATGCATTCATTACATACAACACATGACCCAAGGATCTGTAAAACATTACCTATCTTCCTGGACTGACATAGACTAAAATTATGTCTCATCCCATAATCCATAGCAACTGCGATCCCCCTTTGCCAATTAAATGTATTGCAAAACTAGGTAGAGGCAGACCTTGATGGTGCCCACCAGCTGTATCTAGACAAATCATAGTTGATGAAGAGTAATTTTTATGCACCTGGAGTATCCCTCATTAGCAGGGTGATAGACATGTAACTGCTGTGGCTCTAACCCCTCATTTAAGAATAATTTCAAAAATGTTTTTACTGAAGAGTCTATCTGATATATTAATATGTTAGGTTATTAACGGTGTTGAGGATCCCACTGTAACTTTAAGGAAGCTTAAAAATTGAATAAATGGTCAGCTTCCTGGTACTCAAGAATTCAAGAAATGTCCTACTCATATGTTTAAGGATGTTTGCAGGTCTAATTACAATATGTTACATGATCTGTGAAAGTCCCAGAATCCTGGACTTTAATCATGTGAGTTGATCATAGAATATTTATAAACTGGCTCTAGTAAAAATGGGACACTAAGTGCTGAATGCCATGAAGCTGTGAATTGATAGAATTATGAGAATAACGGAATAACAGAGTTGGAAGGAACCTTGGAAGTCATCTAGTCCAACCCCTTACTCGAGCAAGAGATCTCATAACAGACTGTCCAGTCTGTTCTTCAAAGCTTCCAGTGTTAGGGCACCCCAACTTCTGAAGGCAAGCCATTCCACTGGTTGATTGTTCTCACCATTAGTTCTAGGTTGCTTTCCTCCTTGGTTAGTTGTTCCTTGCCTTGCTTTTGGGTGCTTTGGAAAATAGGCTGACCCCCTCATTTTTATGGCAGCTCCTCAAATATTGGAACACTGCTATCATGTCTCCCCTAGTCCTTATTTTTTTTTGCTAGACTGGTTTGTCTGCTTTTGATGCAAGGGGGGGATGGGGGGGGCGCGACATAGCCAATAAGGAAACTTCGTGACAGAGTCATAGCACCATAGCCAAATAGTAAACAAGCTAGACATTTCTTGACTGATGATCTGTTGCTCTGCCCCAGGTTTATTTTTGATTCACATAACTACAAGTTTGATCTCTGAACCATGACTTTTATTGTGTTTGCAACTACAGTTGGGGGCAAATTGGAAAAATAAACTGTATTTTAATAAGCTTAAACCAAATAAACACCTTAAGGCAGATTCTGATAGATGGAAGGAAGACTTTCTGTTCCATATTTAACCTCACTGAACAAACCCTCTGGCTCCCACTGACTAGAATTTAGTGTTCCTCTCAGATTAAGGTTCTGATCTGCTTTCTTTCTCTTTTTTCCAGCAATTATGCTTAATTACAAAATTTGGAACTTAGTTCCAGCTAAAATAGCTATAGTTATGTTTTCTTCCCAATTAACTCCGCTTCCTATTAAGGAGTCATGTTGGTTTCCAAGTATTTTTAGATTGCTTTCTCAGACTTAATTTCCCTTCTCCATATTGCATGTGATTTAGAACCATACTTCTAGCATGGGTTATTTTCTGGTGATATTTATAAACCCTTAAAGACCTTCTGATTCAGAACACCCTAAGGATTCCCACTGAAGTTATTTTATAGAACGTCCCTCTTCTCATTACTGTGGTTCTTCTCTTCCTTTCAGATGTTTGTCTAATGGAATGTGATGCCTGGCAGATGAATTCTGTCCTCAGTTCCATTTCCTGGCCTCTCTTAATTCTGTTGAATTTAGTAATTAGAGTGGAAAGGATCCTGGTTAGCTACCACAGAAGCTATGAAAGGCCCACATTTGGAATTGGTATACAAGCTACACTAGTGCTTTTCTGGAAACAATATGTCCACTATGTCCACTTTAACAAAGAGAGGGTATCAGTTCTTGTCTTAAATGGCTGGACAGTTTCTGTGATAGCAAAAATGATATTTATAAGTACACAATGGTGAAACTCTTCTTTCTATTATTGATAATTTTTCCAAGGTTTTTTCTCCCCATTTCTGTTTGGTTCTTGATCATATCACGTGTCAGTGACACTAGAGATGAACCTTGCTTTCAGCTTTCAATTTTATTTTGGAATTAGCTTCTTTTTTCAAGTAATCAGTGGGCCAGCAAGTATTATGAACAGGTATGATCAATTCACTATAGAATAAACAGGCTATGTTGAAATACAAAGCTGCAGCTTTCAGAGTGGGTAGGAATTCAGATAGCTTAGGTTGGAATTAGAACTTTTTTTCTCTGATTATTCTTGTGTGGTTTTGTGAATCCCTGATTTATTCCTTGCAATCCCTTGTATGTTTGAAGTGCACATATGCAAAGTCTAACAGTGAGGGATAATGGAGGGCTGCATCAAAGCAGGTTATTTGCAGAGGGATATACCAGCTTGCTGTTTCAGATGCTAAGTTGCGTATATTAAAAAGGAAGCTCACTTTCTGGCATCTCATTTTGCCCCTTGAAATAGCCATTCTAAACATTCAACAAAAATAGCAACTCCCATTTATAAGAAACAAACTAAATCACCCTCCCTTCATGAGAAAGCAGATCTCCTTATGTTTCATGAGATAGTCTATCTGTTCTCAGTTAAATATTCACTTTAAAAAGAATCAAAGTGCATTGAGTAAAAAAAAAAGTGCAATATTGGACTGGAAAGAAAGATAAATACTAGTTAGTTACATTTCCACATATAATAATTGTCCTCATTCCATAATAAGAAAAGGTAAATAAAGCCTTATACAATAAAAACGTGCCTTTTTTCCTCAACAGAATGCATTTGTGGCATCAAATAATGCTAAAGACCAGCAGCGTGGAGTTAAAATAAGATAATAACATTTCCTCCTCAGAATTGAAATAATAAACAGATATGCCAAGATCGTACAAAGTATTTATTTTGTCCAGAAAGAAAAAGAAAGACACCTCTGTTCTTTGAAATTCTTTTTATCATTATTTTTTAAACTCCTCTTTTGCTCTTGATTGTCCCCTGTCATCAATGCTGACAGCTAATAAAATTATGCTGTTTGGATTAACATGTTCACTAAACAATGTAATCTCTGCACAGTAAGAACAATGTATCACACAGGTCCTCAGGGTCCAGTAAAATTGAGTTACCGGTAGTCAGTAGAGGAGGGATGCTGAATTGAATGCAGTAACATTCACTCAGCACTCTCTGGGGAGAGGCAGAATGGAGAATCAGGCCTATAAGGTGGAGCATGACTTATATGTAGATTCCCACTCAGCTTCTCTTAAGTCATCTTCAGATTTCCTAGGCTGTTTGCTGCTCAGTGGAATATGTGTCAGAGTAAAAGATGTTTAACAATATGTGACTGAGATTTTTTTTTCTGCCACTGTTCTCTCATGTACCTTCAGTTTCCTTTCTTGGTTCCCACTGACTAAAAGGCAATAGCAGTTATAAGAAACAATGCTTTCCAAACTTGTGAATGATAAATAAGTCTTTGATTCCTTTGAAGACTTTAAATGTAAATACTCAGCTTATTGTTACTGAAAAGCAAACTTTCTTTTGGTTTTTTAATGTTTAGGGTTTAGTCATGCTTTTGCTTCTGTGTAACACAAAATCAAGAAATAAGCATTTGCGCAAATGCACTGTGGAACTCCATGGTAATCATTCAGTACATTATCTAGGCACCATACATAAATACTGAAAGTATTTTAATAATTAAGCAGTGACTGTTGAAGTTGTTTAATCTTGAGGATGGGATGAGCAATGAATTTGCTAAAATTGTTCATTATCTCTTCACTGATGGGAATATATTTGTATTATATTGGTAGTGAGTATGTTTCTGAAAGATGAAAAAGGCCTAACCACAGCTCTAGATTTTATTTTGAGTTAATCATAAATAATTGGTTTAATTATGAAGATCAGCACAATTCTGACCTGCCATGGAAGTAGATAACTTTTCTGCGCACTGGAAGTTGGAGGTTCAAGGCAGAGCCAAGATATTTCTTGCATCATAGAGTTCTTCCTCCATCAGCCTCATTGTCAGTTGTAGGTCTCTTGAGATTCTGGAATTGTCATACTTTGCTCAGCATAATACATAATGGATGGAAAGAGAATAGGTGAGTTGCCAGGAAAATAAAAGTCTCTAAAGCACCAAAATGAGTTCTAGAGAGCAGAGAAGAAAGCTGCTGAGACTCAGTGTTGTGATAGAATAGAATAGAATAGAATAGAACAGAACAGAGTAGAATTACAGAGTTGGAAGGAATCTTGGAGGTCTTCTAGTCCAACCCACTGCTTAGGCAGGAAACCCTACACCACTTCAGACAAATGGTTATCCAATCTTGTCTTAAAAAGTTCCAGTGTTGGAGCATTAGCAACTTCTGGAGATAAATAGTTCCACTGATTAATTGTTTTAACTGTCAGGAAATTTCTCCTTAGTTCTCAGTTGCTTCTCTCCTTGATTAGTTTCCACCCATTGCTTCTTGTTCTGCCCTCAGGTGCTTTGGAGAATAGCTTGACTCCCTCTTCTTTGTGACAACCTCTGAGATGCTATCATGTCACCCCTAGGCTTTGTTTTAGTTAAACTAGACATACCCAATTCCAGCAACCGTTCTTTATATGTTTTAGCCTCCAGTCCACAAACTAAATCTATCATAATAAGGAGCATTCTAGAATAATATACTGGGTGCTTCTTAAAAATGGTTATCTTCTCACAAATTTTAAATGCAGACGCATAGAACCTGATAACATTGTATGTTGTGTTGGGGTTGATATCTTGGAGTAGCAAGGAATTGTCCTATGTATGGAGTGTCATTCCCTTCCATTTATGTTCCCCAACATCTGATGTTCAAACTGATTCCAGTCCTGGAGCTAAGATTTAGTCACCATGACCGACAGTTAATATTAACTTTATCATACATCAATTTATCCAATCCCTTTTTGAAGCAAACTCATAATGATGAATAAGCTGTTGGTTAAGAAATAACATCTCTTAGCAATTACAATATAGTACCTTGCCATCTACATACAACATATCTCAAGTTCTCAACCAAATAGTAGCTAGGATTCAATAGTAGCTGGGAGTTAATACAGTGATATTTATTGCTGCTATTAAAAAGATTGTTCAATAGGAACAAACAAAAGCATCTACTAGAAAAAAAATGTACCAATCTCAATTTTAAAGTAGATTTGACACTGAGTCATTACACTTTTCACTTTAGGTGAAAGAACATTTTTAGTGTTCTTCTTAAATTGCTTTCTAAAACCCATTTAGTAAATTAATAAAAGATGAAGAATGACAAAGATGATAGCACCAGAAGAGCCATTAAAATACCCACAGAGGAAAAAAATGCTACCAGAAATCAATTTGCAAAATATTACTAATGTTTGCAAAGATGCTTAGTTTGGAGGTCATTCATTTTGTTTATATACTTGAATATATTCCTGTCTTATGATTTCAAAGATGTGTGCTTCTGAACAGTTTCTTTGTTCCCCAACCAGTTAAAATTTACAGAAATACCCTTTCAGGTATCTTACATAGGACAAACATTGCATGGATAATAAATTCAATCCATTTAGTCATTGTATAGATGCCATAGAACAAGAGCAGGGGGGAGAAAACAGTGTACAATGTCCTGTTATCTGAAATGAGAAATACATGAAAACTTATAATTATCCACTGTAATTTACAGCATCTTTAAGAGTCATCCAACTATAATTGTGCCAAAATAATAGTATGGAGCAGTTTTATTTCATTTAATAATGGCTGAGAGACTTCATAAAGAAACTATAAGGCACTTATCAGTTAATGGCCTCTCACTTTTTCCCTTTCCCTCTCTTCCTCCCTCCCTCCTGGTGCTGACTTAATTCATTTGGCTTTCTTACTGTAGTTTCTGGAACTCCACTCTCTCAGAAAATGTAGTTATTATGTGAGCCAGCTCTAGAACTATGATAGCAGACTTACTAGCTTCCTTCAATGTATAAAAGCCTAAGTTAAGTTTACTTTCCTTAATGCAAGCTTTCTTATTTGACTTCCGTGATCTTAGCATCTTAGATCTGCTTCTTCTTCTTTTTCCACATTTCCTTTCAAGTGGAGAGCAGAAGAGAAATATAGTCTTCTAATAGTAGGAAGCTGCATACCTAGATCCAGGAATAAAATCAAAGTGAGAAAGAAATTAATTTGGCCTATTCATTGCCCAGAAAGCAATGCTTTCCTGTCATACTGCTTAACAGAAAGAACACCTAATGTTGGATTGAAATCAAAATAAGAAAGAACCCTAGAGTCAGGCACCAGATAACTAAATAAGAGACATTTGTTGGTATCTAACCAAAAACATTCAGGGAGGGAATAACAACTTGCATTGCTTATTCTTTGACATATTGTTCTGAATTTTGAGAACCAACCATGTTTTCCATCTATAATTTTTGCCTTCTAGTAGTTATCTTTGCCACCCCTATTTCTAAACTCACCCTAGGCAATGGAGAAGCCAGCGGGAGGTCACAGAAGGTGATTACATGAAATCCTCCTTTCACAACCGGAGGTGATTCACTTAGCAATGGCAATTGGAAATATTAATGTCCACTAAGCACCATGGTCACATGACATTGTGCTTTACAACCACATCACTTAGTGACAAATTACAATTGCAGTTACCATTATGTAGCAAATATACTGTACTATGTAGGTAGATTGTGATGAACATCTTGTAGTAGAGTTAAATAAGTACATCTGATAAGAATAACTCACATCAATGGCATAATTTATCTTTCTTTTGAAGCTATACAAAGCTGTCCCCATCAATTAAGTCTTTGTTAGGAATCAACACATGCAGGTTCTATTAATAGTCCCTTATGATTCATAAGTGTTCATTAGAGCCACTAGATCATGTTGTTAAAAACTCAGTCCTATTAAACTAACAAACCCAACAAGTTATGTTTGCATAGCATAAACATGTTTGCTCCAAACTGAGTTTTACAGGAATGTTGTAAAAGAGTAGGCTGATTTATAAGCATGCTATATCAGCTAGTCTTACTATTTAAAAAAGTATTTATAAAATTATAGCTTTTTGGAAATGTATTTCTCCATCACCACAACTTCAATTTATAAAGTATACTTTAGTATACTTAGTATACTATAAGTATACAAATTATAAAGTATACTACACAGTTGCTTAAAACGCAGTGTTGTGCTGGTTTATAACTGTAATAAGGTTTATACATGAATCCATGCATCCATCCATCCATCCATCCATCCATCCA
>JANHFL010005634.1:166712-176881 GCA_032468155.1 Oxyrhabdium leporinum
GTAGGACTTAATAAAGCTCCTTACCTGTGTTCGGTCAGACTCGGAACGACTCTTCTTCCAGGTTCCCTCTAGACGTCCTTTGTATAGATAGGTCCAACATTGTTTGGACCATGGTCCTTTCAATATTGTCTTGGGGTAAAGTTAGACAATAAAGAAACATGACAGAAAGAAAATAGGTGCTTTTGAATTATGGTATTGGCAAGTGCCACGGACTGATTGGTGAACAAATCTATATTGGTTGAAATTAAGTCTAAGCTTTCCTTAGAAGCTTAATGACAAGGCTATGACTTTCATATTTTAGGCACATCATGTGAATAGAAAGAATATTTGATGATGATTATGTGCCTTCAAGTTGTTGTCAGCTCCTAGCAACAACGCATAGAGAGAGATTTTCTCCATAACTAATTAAAACCTGGCTGGCTGGCTTGGATCATATCCTTATTATGCCTGTCCTGTTAGCAAGAAAGCTTTCCTCCTTCAAGTTACGTACTAGTAGAAGTTGGTCTTTTTTTATTCTCTGAAAAGTTGCAAAAATCTATTGTAATTTGCTCAACTGAGAGAATTTTGAGTACCACCTCATTCTGAAGCAGAGCTTGAGGTTAGAGGCCTACACTCAATGCAGCCTTCACCCTGCATGCTTTTCTTCTAAAATAGCATCCCTATGGTGCTCAAAAATACACCTAAATAGCCTGTATTTTGCTTTGCTTCCGTGTTCTAAAGGATTGCATTATGGCACATGGTATTTTTAAAGAATTTCCAAGTGAGAACACTCTGTAGGTCTTATTAACAAGCTTTCAATTGTTTGTCTTCACCCACACTTCATATCAGCAACACTATTATCAAGTACAGGCTCAACAAATAAACTGCATTGAATATTATTGTCAGGATTTCCATCCTCCCCCTTTTATTATATTTATAATCCTTTCCGGTAGGATGGGATTTGCAGACCAAATGCTTTCTGTTCCTCCAGGTACTTAAGCACGTGGGTGTCTTTTAGCACACAAATAGCTTTGTTAATATCTCTGGAGCTGCACTTTCCTTCAAGGTTTGCTTAAATTCTATACTTGAATAGGCGAACAGTAACAGGCTGAAGTTGTGCCCAAAGAAATGCATCCTGCTCTTAATGTGCATGACACTAAATAATCTTGTAGTGTCCTGCAGAAACCAGGATGATTTTCAGAAGGTTTAATTCTTCAACAGCTACTAACTGTCCAAATTAGCTTATTAGAATTTTCCACTTCTGTTCAAGTAGAATGGAATAGGAAAGGCTGCAGATGTTGTGACTATGGGAAAGTCAGTAAAAAAGAGGTTTCAGAAAGATGTGCCTTGCCTGACAGAGACATATAAAACTATATCTGTTTAAAAAGCCATCTGATAGCCCATCCTTAAAGCTAAAAGTCTTCTATCTTTGTATATATTTGGACAGGGAAGAAGACTGCAGCAGAAACAGCAGCCTTTGCAAAAGCATGGTGTTTTCATTTTTTGGTGCAAAAGGTGGGTCATGCAAGGAAAGAGAAACATTGATTCAACACGTTTTCCTTCTCCCACACCTCCATTTCCAGCACCTTGCAGTACTTCCAAGTATACATGATTTGGTTGGTTTTTCTAACCTGCAGAAAAGGTCAGAAGAGATGCAGTGTAGCCAGAGAGAATTGATAGCAAGACAGCAGTGGACTGTTTTAGTACTTTTCCTTTAGTGTTATAGAAAATACATTACTCTTGAAAATATTTATGAACCACATTTCTGCCACCGGGCAGAAATAAATAGAAATAACTACATTTATACAATAACATCATAACAATATAATCTAGCCTTCCCTGTTGTTGGGACACTCGGCAGAATTTCTGAACAGGCAATCTTTTTTAAAATTATTTTGGATATGTTGGCTCAAA
Source organism: Oxyrhabdium leporinum (assembly GCA_032468155.1). NCBI lineage: Eukaryota > Metazoa > Chordata > Lepidosauria > Squamata > Cyclocoridae > Oxyrhabdium > Oxyrhabdium leporinum. The sequence continues at coordinate 168,606 of JANHFL010005634.1, forward strand.
ACCATTTGGTCCGTGCATGGCCACAGTATGTGCTCACAAATAAACTGGAATTCAGTGTAGTTGTCATAATCTCCACTTGCACCACTTTTATTAAGTCAGGGAGAGTTTAGGAGAATGGCAAAAGATGCAGGAAGACCCATGAAATTTGTGGTGTCAGGTGTAATTGATTGTCCATCATATGGGTTCAATGAGTCTAGCAGAATCCTGGCAACCAAACCAGTTGGTCTTTAAAACAGGCAATGGGCAATAAATAGTTAGGATGGATTAGCCTGCATGAGTGGTTCATCACAGATTCAGCACAATAAGCAGAAAGGTTTCTTACTATCTCCATTCTTGCGTAATCATTTCTTGCACACAGCACATTTTCAGGCTTGGTGCAACTAATCATGACCTTTAGCATCAAGTCACTTGCATGGATCACCAGAGTGTAAATATGGAAGATTGCACTTTTAAATCATTTTTCATATGGCGGTGGAGGTTCACAGGTCTATGTGCCAGACACTATGCCAAAGAGATAATAATTCATATCACATTTTTCTGTATCCCCCTACACATAGTCACAGAATTCTATGGCCTGTCAATTCACATGTGCATATTCAGTTCCGAGTGTTTGGATCTGTGAAGGCAGACATTGGTCTCAAAGTCCAAGTACTATATTGGCCTCATTCAGACATTCTGCTGAACATACATAAATCAAAGTTATTTGACACAATCCTGCTTGTGTAAAGGACTTATGCACATAATTAACTGTCTATGGAGATTCTCAGTCTTCCAGGTCATGGTTGTCCCAAAGGTGGTTTTTTCAAGAGGCAACTGGACTATCTGGGGTTTTTTTGAAGACATTTGGCTTCTCATCCAACAAGCTTCTTCAGCTCTGAAGAAGCTTCTTGGATGAGAAGCAAAACATCTTCAAAGAAAAACTAGAAAGTTCAGTTGCCTCTTGAAAAACCACCTTTGGGATACTTATGCACATAGCTATTTTTTTTATTTACATCCATTGAGGGGTTTTTTTTTAGTTATATCCATGTGCTTTCAAAAAGTGAGAAATAAAAGCCATGTTTTAAAAATTACCTACCAACTACAACATTACTGCAAGATATATTCTATTGCTTCTCAATTTATAGCTGACATATCTGTCTTGTAATATTTGGCATCAAGTTCAAAGGTGACATCTTGAAATGCTCTTTAAAAAGTAATGTAATGTGAAAGTTTCTCATTTTTTTTAATATACAGCTTAGGTGCGTGTTTAGAGATAAATGCTTGCTGTACTGTGGCTCCCATGCCATTTAGATGACTATGAATTATGCTGTAGCTGGCAGGCATTTTTGAGACAAAAATCACATTAGTCTGCCTGCAGATGTAGTTTAAGAACAAGAGCAATAAATGTTAATGTAGATGACCAGCTTGTCACTTTTTTTCATTGCTCAACAACTCTTGTCATAGAAAACTTCCTTGCTCAGTCTTTGTCATTGTGGTGTCCATTCTATTTTAGGATCATTGTTATTCTTTGTGTGATGTACAGTGTGTTGAAGTCCTTTCCTTTATGGTGGAGACCAAGGGTTACCTACTCAATATTTCCTATACAGCAGTAGCCAACCAGATGGTGACAGAAAGCCTACAAGCAGGACAGAAAGGCATTTAGTTCTCTACGCATCCTAGAACCAAGCAGCTGATCATTGGGAAGATACTGCTTAAAGCTTTGCCTGGATTGATATACAGGATTTTAAAATCTGTAAACCAGCAGACATTGGAGTGTTGAATTGGTTTTCATTTCAAGAACTCCTATCTCATTTTTACCATGCTCTGAAGCAAGGAAGTTACTTGTAACAAGGTTAATATGTGTTACTACCAGCATTCAATTTACAAGAAAATGTACAGAAAATTCTAAGTGGAAGAGTGCCAAAGGATATCAGCTGCATGCTCCCCATACTGCCAATGAGAAATCGAACCTTTTAGAGAAATAAATGGAGAAAGCTTAGAAGCTTTTGCAAAAGTGTACTAGGGTAGTCAGCTGAAATGCAGTACACTTAATGGTACTGTTGAAGCACTGAATTGTGACCATCTGGATATGTTTCTAACACTTACCCTCAGCTGTGCAAACTATGCTAGGTATATTTAAGATTGATTTAGGGAAGGATAAAAATAATAACTAAATATAATACAATATTTTCTTCCTCCAAAACAGAAATAAAGGGAGGGATACTTATTGTGACGAGATCATGAATTGTCACTATCTTCCTTACACAATTGAGGGGTCTGAGAATTAGTTTCAGCAGAATATGCAGGAAATTTTCTATCAATCAAAAAGGGCCCTTTTTTTCCCCTCCTGTGTCATTAACAAATCACATTGTTATGTGTGGGCAGATGGGCTATGGAACAACCTTAAAGGCTAATAGCTTCTAGAGACTGAATTCTAATATTGTTTATACTCTTGTGATGAATGCCAGCTTGTTTGTTTGTTTTTAAAAAAAACCCAATAGCCGATTACTGAAGCTTTGGCATAAAAATTGCAAGGGTCTTTTTGTGTTGGATGTCTTGAGAGAAAGGCAATCCCCGGCAAAGAAAACCCCCGATTACCCCTCCTCCATGCCAGCTCCCTGAATATGTGATGTCTCCTTCTTCAAACTCAATTGGTTAAATCATTTATGTGCAAAAGCAACAGTGGCTTACTGTCTGTCTCCTTGGCATCCTGCCTGAGAGAGCTGGCACCAGAAGGAGTTAGGACCAAAACAGAGCAAAAGCAAAGTCTCCCCCCCACTCCACATTTGTAGTAAGTTTTAGATCTCCACCATGATTTGGTAATTCCACCTGTTGATGCATAACTATCTACACAGGATTCACCATGATGTCTTACTGAGTTGTAGACTGCATACTGCATGTTCTGTGTCTGCTATCCCAGGGAATATGAGCGGGGTGTCTGTGTCCGTATTATTGATTATTTGTGACATTAAATACCCAGACGGCTATTTTGTTTATTGTATGTAGTCAAGTTGCTCAGTTTTACACCATCTACTGTGCGGGGGAGGCAGCTGGTACTCGAGCAGTTAATGGAATTGTCAGCAATTTCCTTTCTCAGATTAGAATAATTTTCCAAGAATCTCCGAATGGTTTCTATTTCTTTTTCTCCCACTCCTTTTCTCTTATCTTCTCTTTAGCACTTTCCTTTTCCATATCTATATTGTTAGATTTCTTTTGGAGGAGGCAGGTGTGTTGTTTTCTTTATCTACCCTCTCAGATCACAGAAGTTTTACCTAACAACTCAGCCCCAATTTTACCCAGTATCCACAGTCTGTTCTCACAAGTCCTTGGTGGCAAAGTCCAGTCCAGACCCATTCTCTGTTATAAAACTTCAACACAAAGGCTGTACTGTACTAAAATCCACCTTTCAGTGTTTTGAACATTTGATCATTGCCTGGAAGGGAAGGTCCTCTTTTAATACCAAGTAGTTTAAAATCCGAGCATACAGAAATTAAAAGAGGTGGTTGCTCTTGTTTTTTCTGCTCATTGTCTTTCCATCCAAATTTCCCCATATCTCAATAGTTCACAGAGACAGGTGTTCAGTTTCAAGGGCAATTCCTATTATTTACAATCCAAACTACTTTGAAAAATTTCAGAAGACTCACCAGTTACTCCCAAGCCACCAAAAAAAGAACAAGTAGATAGAGAAGAAAAAACAAAAGGACAACCTTCCAGATGTTGTTTGCCTTTCACTTTGTTGCCTTTCTTCTTATCAATCCTGACTTTCCTTTCTTCTTTATCAATCCTGACTTTTTTTTAAAGGTCCGTTCCAACCATATAATAATACAATATCTTCTTTCATCAGTAGATGGCATCCCAGCTCGAAGTTCCAATATTAAAAAGAAGGTGAAAGCTATCATAGCTGATTGTCAAAGTTCAAAGAATCCATTTTCTTTGCATAATTTCTTCTTCCAGTCAGACAATATTTCCAGCAAATTAAAGTCACTTTTCACAATACCACAAATTCCAGTTCAGTCTTTCCATCTCTTAAAACTTCATATTCTTCTATTAAAATTTCATTTCTTTTTTAGGTCTATAATTTATCTCCGTGTGTTAATTCTCCACTTTCTCAGCGCTGTGGAGTCTTTCAAAAATTCTTTTATTTAAAGTGGGTCTCTAATAAAGAAGTTGAAAATCATCTCACCCAGTTCTAACCTTCTGTTCACAAATCGTTCCAGTTCATTTCTTCTTCGGTTGCCCCAGCTTTGGTGCAGCCATAATGGCCGTCTCTCTTCTTCGTTAGTTAGGAGGGTGGCTTTGATCAAGCAGGAGAGCTGCCGCTCTTCTGTGATCAACAACCCTCCTTTTTTCTTCAGCCATCCAGGGTGACTTTCACCCCTTAGGGCTTCCTAACGGAGAAGTATCAGCAGGATTCGCAGAGCCCCGCTATCCAGCGACGTCTCACCGCCATGCCAAATCAGAAGTCCGGAACCAAATAATCTTGTAGTCCAAGTTTACTCAGGAAATCTGCTGCTATAACTTCCCAATTAAATTGGTAATCAGATTCTAATTAAAAACCTGTACTTCATACTATTAACTTCCAGTCCAGAAAAGTATTAATGGATGCACATTGATCTTAAATTATAATACCTGAGAAGTTCTAGGATCAAAGTTCTTACAAATTTAAATTGCTTACTAAATTTTTTACAACTTGGACATATTTGATTATTTCACAATATTGTAATGTGCAATACAAGAAATCACATAGGATCAGTAGAAGGCATAGACTTTTTTCTTCTGTTTAGATATACTTTTATGTGCTGATAATAAGGAAAAAATATAAAGAAGTCAAATTATCTGATAGGGTCATTTTGACTTTCTTTTTCAAGTGAATTGGAAACTGGCCAAAAAAAGTCACAATTTGCTGATTTATATCCTTGTTACTTAGGTATTTTTTTAAAAATGGACAAGTTTTTGTTATATTTTGGAAATAATATACTTGGAGATACATAAAATGTTTATTTATCATTTCCCCATCTATTAATTTAAATAGAATCATATGCAATTGACTACTAATACTAATGTGTTGCTGATGTTAATTATTTATATATTTTTGTAATAGGAAAGCAATATATCCAAAACTTGATGAATGCCATTTTTAAATAACAATTTACAAAGAGCCATTTTTAAATAACAATTTACAAAGAAACATATTACTACGGTTTTTTAGTATGAAATTATTGAATTCAAGCCTTAAAATTTATCTGACTGATCTCTGGAGAATGCTTATGCCTTTTAGCTACATCTCACATCACATACAGTATATATTGAAAACTTGATGAAAATAAGCAAAGTGCACAGATCTCTAAAAATATGCACAACTGTAATATCTGTAATATTGTTCATTCAGAAAACATGTGACAATTTTTTCATTCAAAGGGCTTCTTTGTTGCAATATTGCATTTGTTCATCCAATATCATGGAAGTCAAGATCTTGATCAGCAAAAATGGTGCCATGTATATCAAACAACAATGGAGATATCTGTTATTCATGTCATGCATTTAGACAAGAGTGTGTAAACATAAGCAAAAAATAATAATATGGAAAAATGTATAGAAGATTGTTTTTTCCGTTGAGAAAAAGATAGTCCCAACTTACAATTTTAGTAAAAGGCAGAAAGCTATTTTTCACGATCCACACATCACTGATCTGCACTGATCTTTTATTCAGTAAGACTTTGATTCCACTTTTAAGCTTTTAATTTTCACCTCTAACAAAAACTGAAAATGAGGACTCCAAAATGTGAACAGAATGTGATATTTCTATCAAACATCTAAGGATTAGATGTGGTAACATGTTAATCCATGAGTATGTGGTATCATTCTTCAACAGTATGGATGACAGAACATGCATTTGATAGAAAGGCAGCTATATTTTTTCTGCACATTTTATTTTGCAAGTCACAATGAAAAATATATGCAGCATTTGAAGGAGTTACTGGCATCCATGTAGGCAACATAACAAATGCAAATGAATTTTTTAAAAAAATAGAAGTTATTAAATTTTTATGTGATAAAATTTTGACTTACATTTATCTCTTGTTACAGCATAGTTTACTTAGGATATTTTGGGTCTGAAAGCTCATGTTTTAATATTATGTATTTCTATTAAAGCATAAAAGCCAATATTTGAAAATGCCATAATTTAGGAGTTTTGGAATGCTTTACTTGCATTATTGAAATTAATCTATTTTCTACTTTCTGTACTATAAAGATTTTTTAAATTTTATTTTCTTATATATTCTCAACTAAAGCACCTGCTAAAATCTGTATGTTAAGGAAATGCAAGTAGGGAAATAAGCAAGAATTTTCCTCTATTTATATGGATAATCCAAAGAACTATATTGATCAAAGCATATCATAAGTTCTATTTTTTAATCTTTGGGGGCATAAATATGCAAGGGAGAAATATAGCATGTTAGTTAGATAGATGGGTAGCATATTCTAACATGGAATTCTTCAAATCTTCAAGTGCCTCACCCAACATCTTTGATAAAGAATTTGGCCTAAGAATCAGAAATAAGTGAATACATTGTTCAAATGTTTTTAGGCCATTTCTCCTAACCACTAGCAGCTTGGTAGTTGCCAAATAACATGCAGGTTTCCCAATCCATTAGTGTTCTATTTTCTTAGGGCATCCAGCACAATATCCTTTGAGCTAGATCCAGTGAGACCCTTGCATGAATGCAAATGTGGCAAAGCAATTTTTGCCTTCTACCAACCTTTGAAATAGTTTGCATGGCACAAAGTTGTTTTTTTAAAAAATGCTTTGGAAATGGAGAGGAGGGGTCGTCCGTAAAAGAAGGAAAAATAATCAAAGTTCTCTTTTCTCTATATATACCATTTTCATGAAGGAAGTTAAACTCTCTTGTGATACTCAACTTCCACTGACTGTTTGGTCAAGTTCATGGGTTTTTTTCTTAACAAGAGTATAGAACAGTCTTGCCAGTATTATCTGATTTTTTTTGTTCTGTTTTGTTTGAATCACCAATAGAGTCTCCTATATGCTATTGTATAGAATACAATAGATAGGTGGTTAGGCTGCTATCTATATACTAATGCTCTTAATTTTTTCAAATCACTTTTTTACCAAAATAAGTTGCATGGAGAGGAAGGAGTAAGGATTTAATTTTGAAAAAAAAGTATTCATTTTTGATTACACAGACTGTACTTCTGAACACAGTTAGCATCAAGGGTCCACAGTAAAATGTCTTCCGCTGAGCATTAAATCATATCTGTGATGGGCAGCAGAAATGCTTCAAAGAATGTGGTGTGGGTGGTTGCTGTCATTTAATTTCATTTAATGCCTTAGAGGGTTACAGAGAAATTAAATAACAGCTGGACCCAAATGCTTGAAAAGTGACGGGAGAGAGGAAGCTATCCGAGGTAGTAAAATACTAATATTAATTTTCAGGATTTTTTAAATTTATTTATTTTTGATAATGTGGTTTATACCTAAACTGTCACTGAACAGAAATGATATATTGCTTCTCAGAATTTCAATTGAGGGGTCTGACATCCCCTTGGCTCAGCAAGTTATATTGAATCAAACATTTTTCATAAGGACTTTTTATCAATAAATAAATATTTGCCAAACTGGACAGAAACACAGACTTACCCTTTTAAAAATATTCTAGGCGTCCTATTTCAGCTTTCTTTACTTTTAAAAAATCTGCTAGAAGAACTTGCTGAGAATTGCCCAGCATCCTTTTTACTGTGATGGTCCATAGTTTCAAATTAAGGAGGCTGTTTAGTTTTTACCCTCTAAAGGGAAAAATAGTCACAGAAACATAAAAGTGTGCATAGTTTTGCATCTGACAACTTAAACATACAGAATTATTATTATTATTACAAGAAACGAAATTGTAATGACACTATAAAATACGTCACACAGCACAAACCATAAATGTCATGTGTTTTATGTTCTGTCTTAAATTGCTATAGTCTCCTGGACAACAGACTCATGACTGCCTCTCTTAAGGTTTTAAAAATTATGTTTTCAAATTTAAAATTAGGTTTTAAAAAAGTTAAACAGCAGATGACTTCAGACAAAATTATCTTTAAAAAAGTAAAATTCATGATTCTGGGTAGGTTTAGCTCAAAATAAACACTATTCAAAAGATTTGCTTTCTTTGGTAGCTATTGATACCCTTCATGTCATTGAAGCTGGGCAGATAAGCTGGAGTCTACCCTAGTTCATGTTGTCTGTGAACAAATTTATTTTTAATTCAATGCCACCAAATGGTGGACGGAAGGAA
>JANHFL010005634.1:192505-218597 GCA_032468155.1 Oxyrhabdium leporinum
CCCACAATCCGGGTCCTCATTTTACCTACCTCGGAAGGATGGAAGGCTGAGTCAACCTTGAGCCTAGTGGGATGCTAGTTGCTTGAAACAGAATCAAAAGAATTATATTGCAGACTGCCAGAGAAGTGTGTGTTGTTACAGTTATGGTGAAAAATAAAAAAGGATGTTTTGAAGGAATGGTGAAGCAAAGAAAATTGTGAATGAGAAAAAAAAATCCATAGAAGAGCATATTGCAACAAGTGATGAAGAAATAAAGATATTGTATAATGTGTATATAAACAAAAAAAAATGGCAAAGAATGTAATCAAAAAAGCAAAGGATTCTTAAGATTGAAAGAGGTAGAAAAAAATGCAGAATAATTTTGATGTAAATTTAAAAAAAAAACACCAATGTGTGGGAAGTGGATGAAGCAGACCAAACAGGGGGCCTCCGACAGAATGAGATGAATTAAGAAGAAGAAATGTGATGGAGGAAAAAAGGATTAAAACTCATAAGGAATGCTGGAAGAAGTACATTTTTATAGAAATGATAGTGATGTGGAAGAGTGAAATTGAAGCAAATGCTTCAATTAAAGTACCAGAAAACACAGATGAAAAGAAAGCCATGCAAACTATGAAGATGTTGAAAGATATTAAGGTATATGTAGAAAAATGTTAAAAGTATAAATAATGTTTGCTTTTGGAATTGCTGTGTAACTTGTTTAACATTAGTGTGCAGGTGGCCTTTATGCTTAATGATTGGAAGAATGCTATTATTGCACTACAGAAAGGGAAAGAGAGCAAGAATACATTCAGAAATTACAAAAGAATTACTCTGTTAGCTGTATCAGGGAAAGTGTCTGGCACAATTCTGATTAAAATGGTTCAGGAGGAAAAGCTGAGAAAAAGCTAAGAGATATAATCACCTTTATGCCTGGCAGGGCATATGGAATCCAAATTTTTGCTCTTTTAAGTACCAGAAATGAGAAAGAGAGACAGGGACTTCATTGTAGATTGGCTAAATTAGAGAAAATATATGATTATATGAATAGACTTGAATTATGAAATGTTTCATGCAAATGTGGAGTTGAAGATTGATTGCTTAATGTGATAAAAGTGGCAAACAATGGATGTAAATCATGCTTATGAATCAATGAAATGCTTAGTGAACAGTTCAAACCAGAGGAGGGAATAAAATGAAGAGGTGTTATGTCCCCTTCATTCTTTAATTTATTTATCAATAAATGAATAAGGATTAAGGAGCTGTTGTTTGGAAAGTAGCTATATATATACTTTGGTAAGTAGTTAACACTGCATTGTTTGCTAAATTGGATTATTTGCCCCAACTTTTAAGTAGATTGCATGATTGAGTAATGGACAGAGCAGACAACTGCAAAGTGTAATTAATCATGAAAAAGGAGAAGTATATGCATTTATGTACTTGGTAATATATTTACTAAAGATGAAAAAAATGATGTACAGATACTCATAGAATTGTAGGGGTTTTATACATAGTCTACTGTAAAAAAAGGAACATTTGTCGGAGGTAGTGAAAATAGCTTCATACAAGATTGTGCTTCTGTTTGCATGAATATTGGGGTGGTTTGCTCATATAAAGAAAATGAATGAGAATTCTATATATAAAAAGCATGGAATCTATCAAAAGAAAACAGAAAAAATCAAGAAAGTTGTGGCTTTGGAATGACAAAATTCTAAAATGAGAGGTGTGAATTTAAAAAACAAAAGGCAAAATATCATATAGTGTAAAATGGGCTGTTAGGACAGAAAGGTACTATAAATTGTGTTAGTATAATTCACTGTCCCCTCCTTATTTCATGATTTTTAGTACTACTTTTATTCCTATTTTTCAATTTGCATAATGTATTAGCACATTGTACATGTATGCATATCTGCATACAAGCAATGGGGTCCTAAATGTCTCACCAAAGTAATAGTCTGACTACAGCACTGTAAAGGAGCAAAACAAATTCCTTTTAGAGTAGCACATACTGTATTCATAGCCAATCCCTAAACTGCATAAACATTATTTATTTTATTTTTCATAGCTGGAATCTTATCAGAAAAGCCTGCTTTGAGTATACCAATCCATATAACAATTGTTCCTTCTACCTCACACTGCACTGAGAATGAGCCTAAACCTGCTGTCAAAATATTTTATAATACAAGAGCAATGAAAACTCTTTTTCTGTAAATTGTGCTCACAATGCTATTTACAGAATATCTGAGCTAATGTCTATTCCCATAGCACTAACATGATAAGTTTCTTTCTCTTATGCTTCTTGGTTGAACCTTCAGTGGGGTTCTAGGGTTTTGAATTAGTATCATTGCATGAACCAGTTGTCTTCACACATTTGTGCAGCTTTCAACTTCTCATCTAACAAACAGCCACTTTATGTGTGTGTGTGCACTTTTTACTTTTCTAGTGTCTGCCTAACACAGAGATGCTTAACTAATGTCCCGTAGAATACCCCCTGGACCTTCTTCCTCATAATTTGTTTTCTTTGTTATGCAAACGATTTATACTCCTACTCTTCAGTTTCAAAGGATTTTCAGAGCAGCTCCCAGAAAAATGAGATCCAGATAACCCCATTTTCCTACTTAAAATCTAAAAATATATGATACCAAAGGAAAGGGGATAAGAGAGGGAAAATTGAGACATGAATTCTTCATGTTTTCTAAGTAGTAATAGCATCCAACTGTAATTTCTGTGATGGAAATTAGCTGTTTAGATGGACACAGATAACTCCTGGAGTAGATATCCTGCTCTTCTCCCTTGCAATGCAGTGGGCTTTGATAACCTGTTCAAAAGAGAAGCCCCTTCCCCAAACTTGAATGTTAATAACAGCAACAAATAGAGTTGGCTGTTTGACACTGTCTGCCTCTTATTTTTATTTTTTTTTGTCCCAGGGCCATTTGTCCAGATGAATTATGTAAAATGGAATCAGGATAGTTGTGCAATTGCATGCTTCTGCTTCATCCTACTAATGGAGTAGGAAATGTGATATCATCTGAGTAGGCTTTTGATTCAGAATCCATAGAGTGGCCTTTCATTTTCTCATAGAAAGGAGCAAATGCAGAGTTCATCAAATGTTTTGTACAAGTTCCAGTTCTACAACCAGCAAATACCCAATAGAAGTAGATTGATCATTGTCCTGTTTTTTTAAAAATAAATGTTATTAATTTTCTATTTATTACATTAGTGCTTAATAAACATGTTGTCTGGATATTTAAGTTGCTTAACAATTCAAATTCCCTTCTTATTCTCCACTCCCTTTTCCCAGCCATTGGTAAAATAAGTTCCATGTTTGATAATATTCTGTGCAGGGGTGGGCTTCAGATAATTTAGCAACCGGTTCTCTGTTAGGTTGCTGGGTGGGCATGGCCAGGGTGGGCATGGCCTAGTCAGCCTCCTGCACCACCCTGGGAGCGAAAATGGGCCAGGGGGGGCTTTTTTGCCCTCCCCAAGCTCCGGAGTCTCCCCGGAGGCCGGAAACGGGCCCGTTTCTGGCCTTATGGAACTTCTGGGAGGCCCATTTTTCACCCTCCCCAGGCTCTGGAGGCTTTCCTTGAGCCCCTGGGAGGGTGAAAATGGCCTCCCCAGGCTCCGTAGGCTTCCTGGAGTTCAGAAATGGACCCGTTTCCAGCCTTCCGCAACTTCTGGGAGGCCTGTTTTTCACCCTCCCCAAGCCTCTGCACGAGCCCTGCACTTACCTGCTATCCAAAACGGGCAGTCAGGGGTGGGAAGTACCAGTTCACCGAACCAGCCATAAAATTAACAACCGGTTCACCTGAACCAGTGTGAACTGGTAGCAGCCACCCCTGATTTTGTGTCTTCTTTCTGTTTGATTTTCAATGTAAATCTATCCATTTCTGCACAATCTAATATCTTAATTATCTCTTAATCTTGTCCTTTGTCCTTTGATTCTGATCCACTTTACTGCAGTTCAGTGCTTAACATCCCTGCTCTGAAGCCAGTAGAATTTGGTCTGAAGTAATTTTATGTTGGATTTCAGCATTAGTTTGCAGCTGACAAATGTTGAAGGATTTTGCGGGATAACGTGCTTATTGCTATGATGCTGAGGCTTTGCTTATTTTCAGTGAAGTCTTCAATGTTTGGTGACTGGCCTGCCAGAGACAGACGTGTGGCACTTCTTATTCTGCCTTTGTGTTGCTCTTCTAACACAGAAGCCACAGCTGTTGCCCAATGACTTGATTTAACATAGACCTCAGCATCTCTCATTATTCAAAATGCACATATGTACCTTGTGACTAATTCAGGTGACAGATGATTAGCAAATTGACATTTTCCTTCTCCTTTTGAAAGGGATAAAGCATGTTTGTCTGGGTTTCTCTTTTGCTCCTCTGTGGAATTGTGTAGCAATAAAGCAGCAGCTGAGTTTCAAGGTGCTATGATTTCAGAATGATCAGACACAGATGTCTTTGTAGAAAAAGATCACAATTGGTTGCACTAGAGTAGTAAACGGAAGAGGGAAAAGAAAACAAATGGTGCTTCTTGTGACCTTGGAAATTATTTGATCTCAAACATAGGTGGGAGAAGAAACAGAGTGGCAAAGGCTACAGCTAAAAAAGGAGGACAGACAGGATCCTTTTGATCCTGTTGACTGCTCTCGTTAAAAATCTGCTATAAGTTTTTTCTTCAACAACCAACAGCCAAAGGGCAAACGTGGCAATGACAAAGTGACATAATGAAGGAAGCAGGTTTGGAGTTATTTTGTTCCTCATTTGGGGAGGACGTAATTAGTGTTTTGTTTTATTAAAAAATAAACAGATTCATTAAACGTAACAATGGATTAGGGTTTATTTATTTTACTTCTTAGTTTTCAAAGAAAATCACGTCGCTATTTAGTGGTTTCTTAAATTTCAGTAACTGAATAAAAATAAAAATGGTAATCACATGTCTCCCATAGTGGTTGTTCCTCATCTTACTATGCTGATCTCTTAATTTTATTCATATATTGCATAAGTGATTGCATTAGTTTACACTAAATCTGCCTTCAAAATCCTTTGTTTCAAAGGAACTGAAAAAGGATTTTTATTTCTATTTGCTGGAAAGTGAGTTGAATATTCCCCAAACAGTATGAAGGATTGAGGATATTGGGAGAAAGTCTGGTGCGTGTAGCAGAGATCTATATATTTAAGGATAATGTTTAGGTTTAATATATATCTTTGCAAACATCTGAAGTGAGTACATACTGTAATACTAAAGTATTATTGAGAATGGAAAATGTTTTAAATATTAATTTAGTCTGATTAATATCTTTATTCTTTGCACAATTTATAGAATGATGTAGAAGAACCAGCCTTGAAATGGAGGGAAAGGTTAAGAAAGAAAATATATATATATATATATATATCTCAGACAATCTTATATCTGATTTTAAAGTGAGAAAGTGTAGCACAGAGAAGCTGAGGATAAATGGAGGTGTCACACTCATTGTACTGTAGTGTCATCCTTGTATTGTAGCATTGTTGGTTCATCCATTTGAATTCTGTCCCTTCTTTTTATAAAAAAACATGTTGGCGAAGTGCATGCTGTGTATACTCTACATCCATTATATTCTGTATATGTTTACGTACAGCAAACTAAATGAGTTTGATTTGGTGGGATGCTAATTTACAGAAACTGCTATTAGAAGCTACTTGTTGGTTATTTCTTTTCAGAAAGATTAAAAACAACCTGTCCTGTTTCCTCAGGCATCTGTTCCAAGCAGAGATGTCAAATATTTAGCTTCAGAAACTCACTATGACATAATGAATCAAGAAACTTTCCCTGTCAGAATGTTCAGATACACTGAATTTGTTCAGCATATTCAGAAAAAGGAAATCAGAAATAAGACACTATATTCCTAAAGTTGACATAACCTTGTTCACTCTTAGTTGATACTTGTCAAATGGGCATAAATGTAACAGAAAAAAATAAAAAAGGAAGATGTTGGCAAAAGTGACAGACACTTTAATAAGAACTTACCAAAGTTCTATAAGGATCCAGTGAGAATAGGCCCCAAACTGTCAGGTCCCAAGTCAGCTATCGATTTGAAGTGGTCAGGGAGAAGTAAGGGTCAAGATTAATTTGTATGAACCCAAAGCTAGAAAGATCACAACTTCCACACAGTCCAAATCAGGCAAGGCCTAAGGATTCCCAAAATATTTCAAAACTGAAGTAGGGGAAGGGCCAAGAAAACATTCTGAAAAATGGAACAAAGACAAACACCATAAATTGTCAGCTGACCAATGTAAGCCTTGGTCATTTACATATCCTCTCCCATCATCTCTTTCTCTTCTTTTGTTGCTTTTGGGGATTTTTTTAACTGTATTGATGGGCATGGAACTATCTTTCTTTTCCGCTGTTAATACATAATCAATCCTTGTTGTTCATGATGGATTAAATGGTTACTAATCATATGTTATATTTCCAAACCAGTCTCAAGCTGGAGTGAATTTTCCATTGCAAAATCTCCATCAATATTGTGCTGGCTCTCCCAGCTGAAGGAGAAGAAAGCTGATTATTTGTTTTTGTTTAAATCTTTGTGACGCAAGGAACTTTCATCCTTGATAGGGTAATGAATGTCATCAGTAGAGTAACGAAAGAAAACTCCTTAGAGATGCAGCCACCAGTCTGTATTAGATGAAAATTACCTGTGTCTTATTGAAGCAGTCAGAAAGGTTACTGTATAAAAATGTTGTTTTTTTGTATCCATGGTGCATCCTCTTTATTAGCCGGTGAACTTTGGAAGTCTAAGGTCAATGCATTAGTTCAGGTAAAACTGAGAAAAAGAATATATGGAAGAACTTGCATAAATAAGTTATACTGAACCACCATTCGACACCAAGAAAATGGAAAATAGATTAGAATTTATACTGTTTGTTTGGAACCATATAGGCTGCATTTGATAATTGCTACTGATTATGCGCTCCATCCAAGTGGCAAAACTGGCCAACAGATATCAGAAGATCCTGCATCACTTTGCAAATCTTTAAACCGACATTTAGCCCTTCAGATGCATTAGGATTATGATTTCCACAATCTTACTAGTAAAATGAAGAAAACTGATCATGGATCTTTCTTGATCAGAGATAATAATGGGAGAAACAATGTTTTTCATTCTTTGCACTTTGCTGAAAGACGTATTTAAGATTGGAATGAAAGAGAAAGAGTTCTCCTAAAATTCTTCAATACCTGTAATGCTGATCTGCAGGAGGGGATATTTTCAGCAATTCTCTTTTCCTAGCCAACACTTTGATTGGTTGATCAATCAGGATTCATCATCAGTTGCTTTTGCTGAGGCCAATTAAAGCAGGGCTTCCTATTAATACCAGTTCTCCTTTTGCTGCAATTCTTTCCAAATAGTAAAAAATGGGAAATTCTTTCATAGCAACAGTAATATTTCCAAGAATGTCTCTATCATATCTTTTGGATCAGTACTACAGATGCAAGAGATAATAAAGTAAGACATAATAAAGTAATCGAGATGCAAGAAAAGAGAAGTGATAATATTTCATATTGCACTAGTGAGGTCACACTTGAAATACTGCATACAGTTCTGGTCAACACTATGCAAAAAAGCTGAAGAGACTCTAGAAAGTGTGCAGAGAAGAGCAACTAAGACGATTAAGGGTTTGGAGGCTAAATCTTATGATGAATGGTTGAGGGAGCTAGGTATGTCTAGCCTATTGAAAAGAAGGATGAGAGGGACATGATAACTGTCTTCCAGTACTTGAAGAGCTGTCACAGAGAAGAGGGAATACAGTTATTCTCCAAAGCACCAAAGAGCAGGACAAGAAGTAATGACTAGAAGCTTGTTAAAGAGATATCCAACCTAGAAGTAAGGACTGTGAAAACAATTAAGCAATGGAATAGCTTGCTTCTTAGAGCTGTGGGTGCTCCATCACTGGAGGTTTTCAAAAATAGACTGGACAACCATTTGATTGAGATGGTATATAGTGTCTTGCCTTGAACAGGGTGTTGGACTAGAAGGTCCCTTCTGGCCCTGTGATTCTACGTTCTAAGTAAGCAGCTGGTATGTCACAAGCTGCAAGAATTCTGCTATTTCCTCTTTAACACCTAATATACTTTTGAGGATAGGAGTAAATAGCTGCTTTATACTGAACCATGTAATCTTGCTGAGTAGAAATTGTTCTGACTGAAACAGTTCTTCAACACTGCAAGCTGAAAACATTCCACCATAAAGCCTTTTTAACCAGAAGTACCAAGTGATGGAACAGTAGACCTTGAAGATGAGTTCCTCTTCTGAACTCCAGCTACTTCTGAGTGATAACTCCTCCTGAAAGTATTCTAAATTCTTGAATAATGTTCTAACCCTAACTTTCCCCTTGAAAACTCTTGTAATACTGCAGCAAGAAACATACAACATTTTGTGGCATATTCAAAATGTTATGTTGCTAATGATGTTATTTAAATATTCAGCAATCATTCTAAGTAACAGCAAACAGCAGGTTTCTGCTCTTTAAAGTTTTTTTTATCCTGCTCTCATACTATATAGCACTTTGTTTTGCCAGTTTCTTAGTACTGTTTTAGGTGTTTGGCACTGTTGAATATCATAGTGTAATCCAAACAAGATGGTTTGTGAAAATACACGGCTGTGTTACGTTAAAACCATCAGTCCATTAAAATACACACTTTCCATACTGGAACACTGCAAGACATTTCATTCAATCATACAGAAGTCTTCTGCGGCCCCAAATTCCCTCTAGTTAGGTTTGCTGACATATGGACTTAGATCCTTTTCTGCTGATGTAGCATTTCTGGGTTCATCTATGTGTTTTGGTGTGAGGAAGAAACACTAAAATTTGTATTCAAAAAGGGAAACCAGAAATTCATATGCAGCCAAATTCTTTTGGGAGCCTTGTCACCATATATTCTGGGATATGATCCAGGAGGCTTCATGGGCAGAAGCATTCCCATGTGCCATTTTAACATGGATAAACATAAGAACAGAATACAACAATCATAAATATTGAGAATGATTGTTAATGGAATGCTACCAGGTGATGATTTATTACTGTTCTGCCATGAGATAAACAAAGCATCCGAAACCAGCCTAAAATAACAACTCGGGGAAAATAAACAGTGGATTTTATAATGAAATGCCAGAAACTCCAAGCACTCGGATTTACTTCTTTTTGGGTGCCAGGTGCAAAGCTTGTATTGCTGGATGCTTCTTGCATCCAATCAGGAAAATAGGACAGCTGGCAGGTCTAGAGGATTTGAGCAGATGGCTCCCAGAAATCTGGTTTGGTGAGTTTGCTCTCTTCTTCTCAGTAATCACTGCATGTGTCCCTGCTGTGGGTCCTGCTGTATAGCCTTATGCAGCATCCGTTTCTGAAGCTTTATGCTGCCTTTGTTACCTTATCTCTATTGTTCCAAAAGCTGCCAGATCATAACAGGAATTCTGTTGAGACCTTACAACTGGAAAAGGAGAACATTATCCTACCAGAAAAGGTTGTCCTATCAGATGTTGTCTGTTGGCGCCAAGAAGATTCATCCGCCCCAATCTCACATTGTGTTGGTTTGTTTGTCTGGTGTTAACATCTTTTAAAATGAGGAGAGAGTATAATGGTGCAACTGCATGGAAGTCAATGTAGAAATTCTGTGAATGAACAAGTACTCCTCCCCCATGCTTGCTCTCAAATCCATCATGTGAGTGAATAATGCAGTTCTCTGTGGAGGATTAGATGAAATGGACAAGACAGCATGATGAAAATAAGAGAAAAGGCTTCTACTTAGCATTCCCTGATATGGTGCAATGGTGCAAAACTGCCCAGACATGTATGAAATATGGACCGGGGAGGAAAAGAAACTGCTTAAAGATTTCTGCCGCCTTGCATAGCATAACTCCAGTGTATCCCTGCATTTTTGTGACTGGCATAAGTGACTGATTCCTAGATAGTCTTATACTCCCATCATTTCTGTTGAGCCTAACATCTTGTTCCCAGCCAAATTTCTTAGAAAGCTCCTAAGGGATGCCTTTTCTTTTTTGTCTCCTGCCTGCATGGCATTTGCAGTTCTTCTTTCACAAATTAGGAAGTAGGGAGAAAGGGAGAAGATACAAATAATTCATCTACTTGGCATAAAGCAACTCAGACAGGGATGAGTCACGATTATATTTCTCTGTCATTTTGTTACTGTTTCCTCGTGATTTAAGTTCTGGTCTGAGCATTTGTTCCCTCTCAAATCAGAAGAACCTGAATATTGAAAAAGCAGCAGCTCTTAATGTTTACATCTGATTATCAGATATTTTTGGCAGAGTCTCTGAATTTCTCTTTAGTGCTATTCCAGTGGGATCATATAAGGTAAACAAGTGCTGTCTCTCAGATGTGACTATCAGACATGACTTGCAGGTTACTGCTCCAGTGTTGGCAGAGGAGGTATGAGTGATGTACGACTCTCCTTTCTGTTTGTTCTTTCAGATAAAAATATAAATCTTGGCAGTAGAATCCATGCTTGACACAGTCAAAACTCTTTTGTAGGTTTTAATCCTTCGGGTTTTATCAGACTCCAAGTTTGCAAAATAAAACTTAAGGCTGCAAGGGCACATCCGCAAAAGAATTCAGCTGGAGGTAGGAATTGTACATTTGCTTCACCAGGCTTTTGTTTGCTGCAATAGGTCTCCACTAAAGTGAAGTCCAGCAGCCTCTCAATGAGGGCAAATAAACCAAAGCAAAAAAGGAGACCCCTGGCCTTTCATATATATGGCTGCAGTGCATGCATCAGATGTGCCTGATTACTGTACTTATCTGAATTGGCTCCCTGCCTGTCTCTGAACCTTTCTTCTGAACCATGGAAACTGTAAATAAGCTTATGACTAAATTATCTTCCCTTATTTATAAACCATGATCCCAAGATCATTATATGAGATTCTCTTCTAAATGCCTCCACCGCATGAAGAAAAGTGGGTGATTTAAAAGAGGGACTTTTCAGCATGGGCACCCAATTCTAGGAGGAAATCCCCAGAGATTTTTTCCAAGCTTCTATATTTTTGCTTTCAAATGATTATTTGTCATTTGTTGCAATCTCCCTGGGTATTTTTACAGCTTGTACATTCCCAAATTTTTATTTTTGCTATTTTTATTGGCAACTGTACTTTTTATTTTATTTATTTATATGGATTTATGTACCCTCTGATACACTCATACACTCATATATATATGAGAGACATGGGCTCAATAAAAATGGCAATCCAAATGCTCTACAATTGTAGCCAGAATGCTAAAGATCAACCTGCTGAAATAAATCATTTTCATGGCTGTTCCAAAAGGAAATAGGAAGAAGGGTTGGTGCACCTCAGGTGAGAGGGTGTTCCTTGGCAAACAAACCATTAGAGAGAAGGATTGTCTTTGAGTCCATGTCCCTTTGATCTCATAGGTTCAGATTAATAGGCAACCTTGCTTGGCCTGGTATGCTAGACAAATTCCACCTGGAAGAAATTGTCCTAATGTATTCTGGAACCAACCATTTAGTGTTTTATAGGTCAAAATCTACATTTTGAATTAGACTTGGAAATGTATAGTTAACCAATGCAATGACCAGCAAATTGCTAACCTAGTATAATAGCAGCTTTTATCCACTTGCATCATGGCTATTGCATTTGTAACAACTTTAGGCAGTCCTCAGAACCTGAGTCATTATCCCCAGTGGCCACTCAGGCTATAAAATCCAGAGCCATTCAGTCTTGAAACTGCTGAATCCTGTTGTTCCTCATCCAGACTTTAACATCTTCCACACATAAGGGTAAGACATCCATGACAACGCTTAGTTCTCCAGGGATAGGGATAAATAATTGGGTATCATCAGAATACTAATGTTGCCTCAACCCATGGTGAGGGATGAGCTCACCCAGCAGCCTCATATAAATGTTAAAGAGGAGAAGAGAGAACACCAAGTTCTATGGTAGCCCACCCAGGTCAAGGATGGGATCTCTCCTCCCAGGGCATCACTGATCGGAATCAACCCTGAAGAAAGGAGCCTTCATTGTTACCAAGTGCTAATCTGGGATGTACTTTTTGACTGCTGATTTCTTTACTGTTGGTAGTCAATCCTAAAAGGCTGAAGCTATTCACCCCTTCAATACTTATATTGTCATTCTAAGACTGCTTACTGTATCTGTTATCATTAGTTGGATCTTCTTTATATTTAAACTTAGACCCATTTTTTCCCATTATGCTCTTTGACTTTCATTATAAAGCTTCCAGATCATTTACATTTTCAGCTATCAGAGTAATACCATCAACAGAGCAAGATATTGATGTTTCTTCCTCCAATTTTAGCACAAGCTCATTTTCTTCCAATCCATCCTGCTTCAATATATATTCAGCATGTAGGTCGAATAAATGAGAGATTATACACCCTTATCTCATTCCTTTGGTGACCAGGAGCCAGTCTGTTTTACCATGTTCTGTCTGGTCTGTTGCTTCCTATCCTGTATATAAGATCTGCATGAAAACAATGAGTTGTTCTGAGATTCCTCTTTCCATAAGGATATTCCATAGCTTGACCAGGTGCCACAATCAAGTCCAAATAATCTCTTTTTCTCTATCATGGTTCCAATCTATTTTAGCCCACCTCCCTTCCTGCCATACTCGACATTAAAATACAACACATGTCATGTGTACTTTGAGTCTAGGATTATTGTCAGATATCATTTGTTCTTTAGTCACTGATTCTTGTTTTTATTTTTTTCCCTTTACAAACACATTTTGCTGG
Source organism: Oxyrhabdium leporinum (assembly GCA_032468155.1). NCBI lineage: Eukaryota > Metazoa > Chordata > Lepidosauria > Squamata > Cyclocoridae > Oxyrhabdium > Oxyrhabdium leporinum. The sequence continues at coordinate 205,247 of JANHFL010005634.1, forward strand.
AGATTGAATTGCACTGAGATTAACACCCAAAGTATCAGAAATCAATTCACAGGTCACCAATAAATATTGACATACCGAAGGAAACAGCTGCTAGTTAGGTTGCAAGGGAATGAACACGCTAGTTCAAGTTATGAGTAAGAATAACATCTGCTCTAAAAAAGTATTTTAGTATTCTAACTATGGATGTTATTATAATTATTACTTTTACTATTAGTTTATTAATACTTTGTATAAACAAATTGATCCAGACAATACACTGTTTATTAAGCTCTTAACAGTAAGTGGAATCTGTAGCACAGTGATGGCTAACCTTTCCTGGACGGAGTGTCCAACATGTGCGCGCCCGAACCCCCAAAATGCAATGTGTGTGGGGCCCCCACACACGCACCCCCCATGCATGTGCACGCGGTGATCCGATGACCAGTTAGCCGGCGGGAGGCGTGTGCGCATGCGCCGTGGAGCTGAACTAGGCGATGGCTTGCATGCCCACAGAGAGGGCACTGCGTGCCACCTGTGCACGTATGCCATAGGTTCGCCATCATGGCTGTAGCATGTGCTGTCCATGTAAATAAATTGTTCTTATTCAGCAGATCTTCAATACTGGTATCTGGGAAGCAAAACTGGAAGGAGGTTATCCATACCCCCTTTTTCATTCACAAACACCAAACATGCCACAATCAACCAGCATGTATTGTGGTATGTTTGATGCCCAACTATCTAGAGGTCTTTTGATATTTGCTTCATGTATACAAAAGAGAAAGTCAGTTTAGCGTAATGGTCAAAGAGCTGAAATAGGACCAGGGGAATCCAAGGCTGGCTGGCCAACTGGCCGGCCGGCCAGCCAGTTGACCAGTCAGCCAGCCTGCCTGCCTGCCTATCTATCTATCTATCATCTATTTTTAAAAGATATAAAAAGAAAAAAACAAGGAAAAATTTTAAAAAATCAGATATAATTTCAGTAAGTCACAGTAAGTGGACAGAGAAATTGCAAGTGTTGTATAGTTGATGCTCAGTATATCTTTGATGAAATCTTAGTCATAAAAAGCAAAACAAAAAAAGATTTAAAATTTATTTTATGATCTGAGTGGAAAATACTGGTTCTATTCCATCCCATCTGCAGAAGCTCACTGAACGACCTTGGGCCAGTCACTCTTTCTCAACCCAACTAACCTCACAGCTGAACAAAAATGCAGGAGGGACTGGTACACATGCCATCTTCAGTTTCTGAATAAAAAGTAGGATTTAAAGGTAACAGTAAGGATTTGCACTGGAAAATTTGTTCATTGGCTGCTATTAGCATAGGAGCAAGAACACGGAATGCTTTAAATGTGGCTGAATTGCAATTTACAGTATCTCTCCCTGTTGCCCCTTGTGACTGGTTTTACTGGGAACTGCAGTTCAGGCTCATGCTGATCACTGATACCTTTCCGTTGTATATAGTTGTAAATATTTGTCTTCAGTAGTGGTTTAAGGATTTGCTAGCTTGGACGCTTGCCTTTTAAACCTACAATGAAGTGGGAAACAGGTAGCTTTCTTTGGCTGACTCTTGTCACAACAGCCAATGGATTTTGTACAGTTTTGTGCCAATTCCTTCCTTAACTCTTAATCATGAAATCTCACACACCCACTCTTTTTTTATTTAAAGGCAGACATTTTCCTGATTAGTTACACACTGTTGCATGTAGTTTGGACATTATGTTGAACTAAATAATCTTAATTATAGCTTAAAATAAAGTGTTGGTTTTAATACTGGTGAAAAACAACTTCTTTCCCCATTGCTGCTTTTTATGAACATGCCCGTTCCTTTCAGTAGCAGAAATCCTATAAACATCATATATTATGGTAATAATGGGAATGTAGAGTACACTGCCTTGGGCACAAAGGTATTTTATACCTTTCAGTTTCCTTTTATTTTAATGTATATATACATCAAGCAAAGGGCTCATTAGAAAGCTCTCTGCAGAGGTCAAGTACATGTAAAGGCCAAACATATCCAAGAGCTGCTAAGTTTCCAGGAAAGTTGAGACATAGTGGGATAGTTGAAACAATAAAAGCTTTTATTGCCCTTTAAAAGCTGCTCCTCTACTTAATTGTAAGACGGGTCTTTCTTAACAGTATTTTTTAAGCCTTCCTTTCCTTCCTTCCTTCCTTCCTTCCTTCCTTCCTTCCTTCCTTCCTTCCTTCCTTCCTTCCTTCCTTCCTTCCTTCCTTTTGAAAGTCAGAAACATAAGCTGCTCCAAAGGATGATAAAATGTTTGCTGCCTAGCAAAGGCTGTTCTGCCTATACCACGCCAATGATTTGGGTAACATCATAAAGTTGGAAGAGCCATTTCTGCCCAGTTCAGGAATCTAGATAAAAGCATCCCTGAAAGTCATCTGTCAAGCCATCACTTAAATGTATGCAACTAAAGAGAGCCCCCCAACTACTTGTGTAGTATATTTTAGTATCAAATTGCTCTTAGTTACTAAGAAAGTTTCTCTAATGTTCATTAGGAACCTGCCTTCCTAATCCGTTAGATTAGATGGTTCAGGATGGCCGCCTAGTCTTCATGGGGACAGGAGGAATAGTTAGAGTTGAGTAATGGAGTAAAATGAAGTAGAGTATAAATAAAATTGGTTTTAAAAAAATAACAGTAAAAGATAAAACTAATAAATTGTTCTGTTAGCTCATCAGCACCGTCTTCCGTCCCAAATCCATTATTTTTTTTGTCCTGCCCCCTAGAAAAAGAACACTTCTTGAACTTCTGTGTGATATTCTTTCAGGAATTTGAAGAGATAAGAGTGTTATCACGTTATGACTCAGACTTTTTTCTCAAGGTTAAACTTGAAATATTCATTTAATCTCTCTTCTAAATTCCTCATTGTCCTTGTTGCCCTTCTCAGAAGATGTCCCATGTCCATGATGAGATGGTATCTGTTCGTTATAGTATCATCTGTCTCTAAATAAATTAGCAAGACGAAATAATTGCTAATGGATTTGGATGTTCTATCACATCTCTAATCCTTGCTTCTGGCAAACAAATGCTTCTTGGAATGATAGGTTCAGTCAATTCACATTCATTTTAATTCCTCATAGTTATGAGTTAGCAATTACTTCTGTTTGACTTCTTGCAGGGTACAGCCACATTCCCTCCAATGTTCAAGGATCTACTGTTTCTTGTTGCTCTTTTTTCCCCTCGTGAAAACATCAAGCCTGATTTGTGTATGTGTGTGTAAAAATCTGAGATCTGTTTCTAAGTTTCAGTGTCTAAAAATGTATCTCTTCTTATTGTCCCTCTCGTTTGCTGGGATAATTCCTTTTTGTTTGTTCGTTTGCCTTCTTTTTGGGGTGTCTTTGTCTATCAACTCCTTCATGTGGTCTGATCAATCTCCATCCTGTTTCATTAGACAAAGTGTAGCCACTTATTCCAATCCTGGAACTATATATTTTCATGCAGGGACATTTTAAAGCAGTGCAGGACACAAGAGTCAGTTTCATTTGTCTTCATTTTTTGTAAAGACATCAGCAATAGAAGGTTTTATATTGAATAGAAGGCTTTTCTATTCTGTCCTCTTGTTTTCTACTCAGGTTCAAATTTGGCCGCATATATACAGAATAACCGAGTTGGAAGGGACCTTTTAGGACATCTAGTCCAACACCCTGCTCAAGCAGGAGACTCTATACCATTTCTGACAAGTGGCTATCCAGTCTCTTCTTAAAAGCCTTCAGTGACGAAGCACCCACAACTTCTGAAGTCAAGCTGTTCCATTGGTTGATTATTCTCATTGTTAGAAAATTTCTCCTTATTTCTAGGTTGAACCTTTTCTTGATCAGTTTCCATCCATTGTTCCTTGTCTGGCCTTTGGATGCTTTGGAAAATAGATTGTCCCCCTCCTCTCTGTGACAGCCCCTCAAATATTGGAACACTGCTATCATGTCACCCCTGGCCCTTCTCTTCACTAGACTAGCTACGCCCTAATCTATACTTAGATTCCTTCTTTCTGATACCCCACCAAACTACACACAGGAGTTTCATATGTTCTTTCTGTCTTTTGTTCCACTTGCACTGGCTGAAAAATTATTTCTGAATTTAAGTAACAGTCCTAATTATAATGTTTTAAATCCTAAACCACCACCATTCTCAGTCTTTGTCCAATCAGGAGGAGACAGGGCATTATAATTTCCTATCAGATGATTGATAATCTTAGAGATGGGAGATATCTACTAATGTCATCTGGCCCACTGTAGCCAATTACTTGCCCTGATGCAATAAAGAAATAAAATGTAATTAATTACTCTACAAACCAGAAGAGAAGCCATGTAAGAGCAGTGCGGATTCATTATATGCAGCCATCAAGTTGGTTTTGACTCCTACCAATCACATAAATAGACTTCTCCAAGATGAACATGAGTAATATAGACATCTATAAATATAACAGTAGATGCTTGTAAATATGTCCAGGCTTTAGATACCTAAGCCAGGAAACTCCCTTATGGGACATAAGGGTTTGCCTGAACTCAAAGCAAAAATTAAGAAATAGAGGGATTTGCTTGCTCTCTGGACCACGAAAATAATGCTTTGTATACAAACTGTTATATTAACTATGAATAACTTGACTGAGTATGTTTACCCAATTAGATCAATCTCTATGTGATTATTGTGTTTAGCCGTGTCTTGCATTTTTATTTAGCTTGGGTAATGTGCAGAGCATTATCAGGGTACATTATAATTGAAATAATTGTCGATAGGGTTTGTGGAGAACTTCTGAACGCAGCTGTTATTGTTGCATTTTTTAAAACAATTGTTTTCCTTTGGATTGTGGTGCTTTAAGGACATATATGATTCTTGTTATGTTATTATCTCATATATAATTTTAGGAATTTTTCCCAACGTACACAGTAGGTTGATAAGGCAACACACAGCTACAGATATATGCTCTTCCTCTTTTAATATCCCATGCTTAAAAATCTTTAGTTGCTGTATAAATATTACAGTTGTAATAGTAATAATAATAGATTGTTCTGTTTGAGAAACTGAGTTACTCAGAGGAGAAACAAAGCATCAAGGGATTGGACTCAGTTGTGTGCCCTCTGGTGACAGAAAGTGCTTTGATCTGAAAGAGATTCTCCAGAGCAGGAGAGGTAATTTCCTCTTCTCTCTATACTGCCCTACAGCCAGCTCCAGAGGATTAACAAGGCTCTTTGGAATAACATAGTAGGAGGTACAGGGGAGTTGCAAAAGGAAGAAAGGGGATTTTCTCAGATCTCTCCCATTTCCCTTAATGAACTCTTTAGTGGAACAAACGGACACAATTGAAACACAGATTTGAATAGGAGGCACAGCAATAATAGTAACAAAAGAAACAAATTAAGCAAGATCAGTAAGCAGCTAGAAGTTAACTTGAGCAGCAGGTTCCTATTTTTACAAGGAGAAAAAAATGAGCTCTCAGCATCAAATTGCTCCCAGAGATATTAGAGCAACTTAACAAGAGCTTAAGGAGAAAGCTGCTTTCCCTCTTTCTTGTCCCTGCTCCTCCTCCTTCCCTTGTGCCGGCTGCTGCTCCGTTGCCCGTTTCTCCAGCGTAATGCCCAGGATCCCCTTTAATAGTGTGTGTGTGTGTGTGTGTGTGTGTATGTGTGTAATTTAATAACCAGTTCACCCAGGGTCAGGTTGGGCCATGCTTCCCATGACAGTCAACCTGACCCTGGGCGAACCGGTTATTAAATTATTTGAATCCCACCACTGACTAGAATCCAGATGATCCTAGTCTAATCCTTATCCACTGGTATGCAAACAACAATAATAACTAAACCATTGAAAATACTATTTACTTGAGAAAAAAAATATTTATTTATTTAGCGTATGGCATATCATACATGGACTAGCAATATATATTAACATTGCATTGTCATGTATTTTGAGAGCCAGGAAAGTCTACAGAGTTGTCTGGCTACCCAAAAATAACTTATCTTAAAGATAGAAAAAATCATCTCAGGATACTTCTAGATGGCACAGTTCCACAAATTGGTTTGAAAGACTTAGCATGAAGTTTCAGGCAAGGAATTTATTTTCAAAATTAGGGCTGAATGAATCAAGAGAAACATTGGCTGGTTATGGAAACATTATTCCTTCTGTGCATGAATCCCAATAAAAGCAGCAGTTGTGACAAGTTTAGCAGGGAAGTGCTTTTTCCAACAACTGTTAAATTAACTAGCAACTAAGAGATGTAAAAATTCACTATTTCAGGGACACTAGCAATATTGCATTTTTCATATTATACCAATCTGGATAGAGATGGATTCATTTGACCAAATCAAGCACATATCCCAAAATAGATAAGATCAAGTGGTACATTAATAATGTGCAAGTATGGATCATCTAAACTATACTTTACTTAGCGACATTTATTTGTGAGTAGCTTGTGTAGTATTCATAAAACAGCGCTTAGCATGATAGAATCCACTCCTACCTTAAAATTTTAATAAATATTAAAAAATACCAAATTCATATGATAAATCGCTACAGATAAATAGCCCTCCACATAAATTGTTTGAACATTCTTGGCTAGAAAGTGAAAAAGACTGTAACAGTAACCTTGCTGACTCAAACATAACCCATCTTACTTACTCCAGCATTTTGTTTCACATAGTGGTCAACTACATGCCCCTGGGGTGCTTGAGAATATGAGATAGAGACATACCTTTCTCCGACTCTCTTGCCATCGCAATACTCTCCCTCGACCCTGGCCTTAATGAAACACTCCAAGATTGATAGCCCTTGTCTATGGAAATTCTCAGTCATCCAGGCCTTTGATAGCCCTTGTTCAGACCTGTCCTCCATGATTTTATCCAAACTCTTCCTAAAACTATCCAAATGAGTGACTATCTGTATGTTCTGTTGTAGTTAATTTCATCAGTTATTTACGTGCTGCATGATATGCTTTCCCCACTGGTGATAGTGAGCTTGTATGCTTCAACAGCATGCTCACAGACAGCTATTTAGTAATGCAGTCATGAAGCTAAGGGTAAAGCTTGGATGCTATGGCAAAGGTGTTTATTCTCATGTGTCCTTGTTCTTTTTTCTTGCAATCTTCCTTGCCCAAGCTCTAAATCCCCTTTTTAGGTTTATATAAATGTTTCATCCTCCTAATACTGGCATACTTAATAAACATTAATCCCTTGTCCACCTGGGAAGGGCAGGCCTCCCATCTGCTCAGCTCTGCCTACAGAGCTTTGTGCTGTGCCTTGGGTGTATTTATTTGTTAATGACAGCTGAGGTTCTTATGAGCAAAACAGCAGGAGATCTGCAGATGTTGAAGGCAAGGCAAGGAGGGTCTGAGATGAACTCCTGTGCATTTGTTGTGAAGGCATTCTGACAATCTATTAATCCATAATTGTTTGGATAATGCTTGTGGAAATAGACAACAATAAATTACCAGTCAGTTGAAAAGAGGGGAAGAGGAAGAGAGAAGGAGGCAAAAAACTGCTATGTGCTTTTATTATATTACTACTGCTTAAAACAAGTTAACTAATTGTTAACGTGGCCATATCATCATTCTATCGTCTGAACAAAAATTGAAGGTATTTTCAGATGTCTGCCTATGAAGAATCTACTAAGTTTTTTTTTTTTTTAAGGAACAGTGGGGAAGGATAAAGATGTATGACGAGCAGATGTATGATGAGCAGTTGCTGTAAGATTTAGGCTGGCGATTTGGATTGTGCAAAGGGAAGGGTTGTGGCCTTTGCCCCAAAGAGAGAAGCAATTCTGGTGATGACTAGAAACTCTTTGACACACACAGTATGCCTTTCTATTTATCCACATGGGTGAAATGAGTTGGTTGAAAGATAGACAGCTATATAAATGGTTTAAACAAACAAAAACAAATAACATGCCCAGATATAGTTCTGAACATACTGCAACAACTGGGGAGGAGGGTAAAAGAGGTGGGGTCACAGGCAGTGTATTTCTTGTTAAAGGATGTGGCCTAGGAAGAGAAGCAGTGCTAGAAGTGAACTAAGGACTGTGCAGATGGATTTGTGTGGATTTGGGAGAGGCTGTGGGAAGAAAGTGGGGAAGAGTGCAGCTTAGATGAAGAGAGGTAATATAGCCAAGATGGGAAACTATGGGAAATAAATATTTCAGAAACACTCTGGTATAATTAATACATCTGCTTGGGAACTTACTATTTTCAAGATTATGCTAGCTCAGAGTAGCATTAAATAGGTTTTCTTTTTCTGAAATCCATGTGGTTTTTTTGCTTGGTTGGTGTGAGTCTTGGCAGAATTTGTCAATAGTGGGTCATTTTTCTAAGATGAAGATTTTTGGCATGAGATGGGCTACAACTAAGAAGAATATGCTTGGAAGACACCTTGCAAACATGTGATAGAGGAGAAAGAGCACCAAGAAGATAGTGTGATGCCAAGTGCCAGGACAAGACTAGGAGGGTCATGAAGGATACACCATAAATAATTGCAGGAATAATCCAAGGCACCTGACCCAAGAATTCCAGAATCTCTATACAGATGCAGAATATCAGGTAGAAACAGGAAGAATTAGAAGTCACAACGTAGGAAGTCAAATGTGATATAGTGGCCATTACTGAAACTTGGTGGGATGAAATTCTTGGATGAAAGCAAAAATGAAAGGATATAACTTAATCAAAAGGCCAGACAAAAGAGGAGGAAGAGAAGAACGTGGTATGACACAGGAATTTGACCTCCCAAAATTTCCTGAAGCGGTTGTTCTCTTTATCCTGATTAGTGGCTGCAGAGCGTGAGGAGCCCCTGAGCCACATAGGCCTATTCTTTCCTGCAAATCTACTACAGGAGCTGAAGGACAAAAGCCTGCAGGAGGAAGGAAGCCATGGGTAGAAAAAAACAAGGGTGGGGGACAAGCAGGCTGCCCTCTGATTTTAAACTCTTCCTTGCAGCATCCCTCTGTTTTTCTGCTTGGCAACATCCAGGCAGAAAAACAAAACTGGCATAACTCAGGGTCTTCTTCCACACTGCAGCTATTAATTGAGATGTAAGAGAATCATGGGAACAGAGAGCAAAGATGAGAATAAAGAAGACTATGGTGTCTTTCAGCAATCATCATGGTCCTGTAATTACAGGTAGTCCTCGGCTTACAACAGTTCATTTAGTGACCGTTCAATGTTAAAACAGGATTGAAAAAGTGACTCATGACCATTTTTCACACTTATGATCGTTGCAGCGTCCCCATGGTCACATGATTAAGATTCAGATACTTGGGAACTGACTCATATTTATGATGGTTGTAGTGTCCTGGGGAGGGTCACATGATCACATTCTGTGATCTTTTGACGAGCAAAGTCAATGGGGAAGCCAGATTCACTGAGCAACTATGTTACTATCTTAACAACTGCAGTGATTCACTTAACAATGTGGCTTGAAAAGTCGTAAAATGGGACAAAACTCACTTAACAAATGTTTTGCTTAACAACAGAAACGTTGAACTTCAGTTGTGGTCGTATGTTGAGGACTACCTGTATATGATTTATATATAAATCTAGTCTGCTGGGGAACTGTGACTCACATCTTTCAGTTTCCTTTACCCAATCTTTATCCCAAATTGTATTTACTATGTAAATGTGGAGCTAGAGATACATTGAAAAAGAGGTGTATGGCACACATGTTTTGACTTATATTTCCCAGTTAACTCATCAATGTACTCATACAAATTGTGACTGTGTGTATTACACATGCTTCTCATAATCCCAGAGAAAATTCAGCAGCTTTGAGGAGTTTTGGAAAGGTGTTAGATTTGTATCCTTAAGTATCCCAAAGTGCTTTTTAGAGTTTGAATCTGCACCCCAAAGCCATTTTTTTTCTTTGAATTTGAAGTCTTACACACAGTCTCTCTCACACGTACATTGTTAGGTATTGTAACCGTTCTGTGAGTGCAAATGTGGGATATAAATTGAATGAATGAATTACAGGTAGTCCTTGACTTATGATCACAATTGAGCCCAATGTTGCTAAGCGAAACATTTGTTAAGTGAATTTTGCCTCATTTAATGACTTTTCTTGCCACAGTTGTTAAGTGAATCTGGCTTCCCTGTTGATTTTGCTTGTCAGAAGGACGAAAAAGGTGATCACATAACCCTGGAACACTGCATCTGTCATAAATATGAGTCGGTTGCTAAGCATCCAGATTTTATTCACGTGGCCATGGGGATGCTGCAACAGTTGTAAGTGTGAAAAATGCTCATAAGTCACTTTTTTCAGTGCCATTGTAACTTTGAATGGTCACTAGATGAACTGTTGTAAGTCAAGGACTACCTGTAATGCTCAGGAAGGGGTAGTTTGTCACCCAGCTATTTCATCAGTGGCTTTAGGAGCTGAAGAGCATGGAAAGGCCCAACTTCAGGACTGCGCACCTCAAAATAAACAATAAGGGTTAGGCCAACAATAGGCAAAGTAAGGAGTAGGGGGAAAGGAGGGAGCTGATCATTTAGGGCAATACATTAAGCTATCTTGATATTCTGATACCCTGATGTTATTCACACAGCTTCTGATCTAGTTTGTAAGACATCTGCTCCACTAACAATTATCTAAAATGATCCAAATATCTGAACTCATTGTATATTATTAAAGGCAATGTGACCTTATTTAACAAGTTTAAGCTTCTTGATAGTCTCTGAACAGTTTAGATATGTGGGACTGTGTCTGCTTTATTTCCTTATTTAGAATATGACTCTCCTAAGATGTTTGTTCTAGTCCTGAATTCATTTATTATTAAAATGCTAGATTAAGAAAGCAAACAATACCAGTAGCCATTTAGAATGAGATGTAGATAGAAAATAGATTTGCCCTACCAATTTCAGAGCTGTCCCAACATTTTGGACTTCACTTGTCACAATTCTTCCATTTGGGGTATGGGAACTTAAGTCCAATACATCAATTTGAAAAAGTAAATATTGATGGATCTGTTAGCTCCATTTTTTTTTCAGTTTCTTATGCTAACAATATTAGGTTATTTTCATCTTCTTTCTAGATGAAAATTTAAAAAATTGGCACAAAAATGGTATACACATTTTTATTCATCTGTTCTATTACTCTCTCTCTAAATTCTACCTAACTAAATGCATCATATATGCATTTTAAAAGATTAAAGGATGTTCCATTTCAGTTTACCTGTTGGTTCAGAAAACACAAATTAAGGTATATGGGCAAAAGAAGTATTCTTTCCATTCCTAAATGTGGATGAGAATATTTTTTAAATGCCACCTTCCAAAATTATTACCATAATTGATATCTGATTTAAACCAGCAGTGCAGAATCCATACCATAAACAATTGTATTGTGAATGTAGGTGCTTGTGATACTTCCTCCCTCGAAGAAAAAAAAAAGACCACATGTTGTCTGCTCTTGCCTTAAATAGGATAATATCTAAAGGTTGATTTCTGCTTTGAAAAAAAAAAGTTCTCTACAACTACTGAACGTTCTGCCCTGGTCCATCTGAATGATTCTGTCTCTCCTTTTCATCGTAGATACATGGATGGATGGATGGATGGATGGATGGATGGATGGATGGATGGATGGATGGATGGATGGACGGGCAGAACTCCTCAGATACTTGCTTCTCAACTTTTCTCTTTTTCTCCATAGCTCCTGCCCAGGCCCAGATCATCCATGCTGGGCAGGCATGTGTTGTAAAGGAAGATAACATCAGTGAACGAGTGTATACTATTCGAGAAGGTGACATCCTTGTTCTGCAGTGTTTGGTTACAGGGCACCCACGGCCACAGGTAAGCTTTCTCTTTTTATTATCAGAATATTGTTTGGCCAGATATTCTCAGGTATTCTCAGCTGTATCAATAAAGGGATTCTTCTTTCTTCTTCATCATCATTTTTTTACAAAAAAATATTATTGTGCTTGATTTTGAGCAACTCTGGGAAGCTATCAATAACCAAACAAAGAGACTACAGTAAAACATTTAAAATAAAGGGGGGGGAAGTGCAATAAAGGGAGGGGTCTCATTCTCCCTCATCGAAGGCCTGCGTGTTTCACTATTTCCCTAGCTGGCATAACCAATGGCAAGGAATTGTAGAGGTTGTAGAACCAAGAAAACAATTCATACAGCCCACAATATACAGATTCCTGTCCAATTCAATCTCGCAGAATTGGTGTACCCTGCAGGTCTTTTACAATTCTTTTGAACAACAGTAAAGTGGTAGCCGTCTGAATCTCAGGGGGAAATCTCATTCTAGAGTGCAGATGCTACTACAGAGAAGACACTCTTCTGGGGACAAGAAACCCATAGGGCACCAGCCCTGCAAGATTGAATTGGTCAGGTAGAATATCCATTGCATATGTGGCATTCAGTAATGTCCAATATCTAACGAAATAAAACACAATCAGATTCACCATCATGTGGTATATTCCTTCTGTTTTGTTTCGTCCACAAAATAGAAGGAATCAGTTTATTGTGGCTAATAAGAGTTGGTTGTCTTCTCCTACAACTTCTACTAAGAAGAAACATTTAGAAGTTGTGGCATTTTGTATAAACTTCGAGTACTTTGCAGGGCCTTCTTCAGTCATGTAAAGTCATTTGCAGCTTTTTAGTGTTTTAATTTTCCAGAGTAACTACTACACAGGTGTTATCATAGTCTGAAAGATTTCTCATCTTTCCACTAATCTCACATTATAAGAGTAACCTCCTTTGAAAAAGACAATTTGAAACATGCAGGAGCATGTCCTAAACATCTATTTTTAAATCATTAAAGCAGCTATGTTCTTTTTTCCCAGGTTTGTGTATCTGCTTCAGAAGCTGCCCCTGGCTGTCTTTGCATGCAAAGGGTATATGTCAAGCCAAGTTGCTTCACTGGGAGAAAAATATAGAGAATTATTGGGGGAAATATGAAGCAATTGTGCCTGTGGTGACTTTTAGGAGCACCTTCCAAAGCAATAATACAAGCCTGGAGAAAATTGCGCCTGCTTTAACAATTCCCTCAAAAGTGCTTTAGATATCCAAAGTATGTCTTTCAAAATATTTTTACTGCATGAACGTGGGCTATTATTAAGTAAAATGAGGCTACCTTTTTCAACTGAGAAGAAAAAAACTGACTCTGGTACAGAAGACAGAATTACAAACCACACAGTCAGCTGAGCTAGCTTCCTGCACAAAAATACAATGGATATAAACTGTGTCATTTCAGTTTTGAATGGTTTCTCTATGGCGTGCATTCTTCTAACATTGTAATGTCTTGATCTAGCTTTTTATAGTACCTTCAGAATTGCTCTTCCTGTTTAGAGGACAAGGTTACATAGCTACAGTAGTGGCCAAAATTGTGGAAACCTTTTGGGAAAAGTGTATTTTTGAGGTTTGATGGCTAATAACACCACTT
>JANHFL010005634.1:230231-244890 GCA_032468155.1 Oxyrhabdium leporinum
TTTCGCTTCTCATCCAAGAAGCGAAACGTCTTCAAAGGAAAACCAGAAAGTCCAGTTGCCTCTTGAAAAAGAACCTTTGGGACAACCATGACCTGAATGACTGAGACTCTCCATAGATATTTACAGTTACTTGTGCCCTGACCTAAGATTACATGGTATCGGAAACAATTTGTTTCAATTTGTTTGCTCAGAATTGTCTGTGTGCCTCTTTCTTGATCAAGTTGTAATCATTCCTGACACTTGGAAAAAGTAAAATTCAAGTACGAGTAGTCCTCAACTTACAACAGTTTGTTTAGTGACCCTTCAAAGTTACAACAGCGCTGAAAAAGTACTTATGATGCTCTTTCACTCTTATGACCATTGCAGGATTTCCATGGTCACATGATCAAAAAATTGGATGCTTGGTTCATATTTACAATGGTCGCAGTGTCTCAGGATCGTGTGATCACCTTTTGCAACCTACTTACAAACAAAGCCAATGGGGAAGCCAGATTCACTTAACAACTGAGGCAAGAAAGCTTGTCAAATGGAGCAAAACTCACTTAACAAATGTCCCACTAAGCAATAGAAATTTTGGGCTCAATTGTGGTCATAAGTCGAGGACTATCTGTATAGAACTAGCCACAGATTCCAGATGTGACTATACTGCCGTCAAGGGAAGTTCAGACCAGTGGCAAACATGATCCTTTATTCATGAGATTTCCTTGATACAAATACAGTAGATTAATACTAAAAATTGAAATTACTCAACCTTTCGACCAAATTCCTAAGCAGCTTTCAGTTTTCAGAAAAACCTCAGGTCATGTGTTACCATTCATTCACGTAAACTTGTTCCAAAGCTTCATATAGATCCCTGTAGAGTAGAAGAAACTCAGCCAACCTGCTGCTACATTTCAGTCAGTGCCAGCAAAGCAGGTCTGCTGAAGATCCAGAAAAATGCCACCACTAGCACAAAGTCCCCAGACATCATTATTAATCAGGGAAGCTGTTCCTTGGAGCTTTTCCATGCTGGGAGGAAGAGATAGGAAAGCCAGATGGAAAGTGGGGACATTTAAAAGTTATATTGATATTGAAACAACCCACATGGTTGTATCAGTTGGCAAGCTAATAGCTGTGGGTTGAATTAAACTCTGATATAGTTTTATTAAAAATGCGTATTACTGTAGGCATTAGTGTATCCAGCTAGAGATAGATGTAGTGCTTTGAATACTTCAAAATATTATTTAAAAAATTAAGTACAATTCTTTCCATAATCACCGTTTCTACTGTCATCAGTGTTTGCTATGGGCATGGAAAATCTTCTTGGCTTTTCTATTATGTTCAGAGACTGCTTGGAAAACAAAGAAGAAAGATTGCGTTCATGAGTAAAATTATGGCTTTCTTCAGAATTTTTGAAGAGCGTAATTTTTGTACTTAGATTTCTTTAGGTTGGAAGAGTGATTGGTGAATTTGCACACTAGCTGCATTGGTTTGGGTATCAGGATCAGAATGGATGAGAACAGATGGTAAGAAAGGAGGAAAGAGCCAGTTTGATGTAGTAGTGTACTGGTTAAGGCATCAGGTGAGAAACTTGGAGACTGAGTTCTAGTCCTGTCCTTAATTAGCCATAAGGCCAACTGAATGACCTTGGGCCAATCACTCTCTCAGCTCTAGAAAGGAGGCAACAGCAAACCAGTTCCAAAATCTTACCAAGAAAATTGCAATGACCTGAAGTCAAAGGCTCTCTATGGATGAGAAAAGTGACATCACACCAGCAGGACAGGGAGTTTGGGGGCTTGTAGTTCATACAGACTTAGTGAATACTAGATGGGAGAAATCGGCATGAACTTGAATTAAAGGAGACTCTGACACAGTTTGCACATTTAAATATGAGGAGCTTAAATCACTTCAACTTATTTTAATCATTCACTTTGACACAGTGATATTTCCCCCCCCCCAAAAAAAAAAAATTAAATAAAATACTCCAAAGCAGTATGGTAAGAGATTAGAGCTGTCACTGGAGACTGATTGGAAATTAAAGGTCTCTAGGATGAAGTGCAGGTGAGAACTTATTACACTAAGAATTTTTGGGGCAGAAAAAAAATCCAGGTGAAATGGCCAAGGGTAAGTCACCTTGCTATAACGGGTTCACAACATCAAAAATGAATGAGAGTTAGACAGCAGACAATTGAGATTTAGATCAGGTGAATTTTATTGCTGCCCCATTTGCATGCCATTGTTTAAAGCCCAGCGATGCTATTTCAGCTATTTCATTGTCACTGATATTTTTTCTTTTTTTTTAGCTTATGGAAGGAACAAGGCAAAGAACAATTCTGAAGCCCATCCAAGTAGGAATTGCTGCAAAGGAAGATCAAAATGCAGAGGAAACAAATAACAATGAGCCCATATTTTCTCACTTGAATGATGTGATCACAAAGCCTTTGGGAAAAGAACATAAATATTTAGTTACCATAGAAAGACCTCATTCTCCCATTAATGTTTTGTTTCTGTATACATTGCATGACTAGTTTTGTGCATAACATAATATGCATAACAATCCAGAGGGCATTAGTCATTCTTCTGATTGACTCTACCAACCTCATTTTAGGTTATTGTAGGAACTAAAAAATGATTTGTAAAGGAAAGTGGAAACCTGATCCTTATTTAGGAGACATCCAGGAAGGTAACATTTAAAAAGTTTGCCTAATTTAACTCGAGTATGAAATAAAGGTTAGTATATCTTGGTTGAAACTCCTTACAAAGTATTTAAGAAGTTCCTCTAATCTGGTTCTACATCTCTTTTATGTTTTCCTCTGCCATTTTCAATATCACTACTTGGCTGGAAAAAAAATGTGCCCATGTGTCTGAATACACTTCTAGTGTTATCAGACTAAGAAATCTCAACTTTTATTACAAACACTGGCTCTTCAAAACATGTGCCTCATTAAAATATGCAAATTAACTGGCCTAGGCACATTTCTAATGGAAAATGTTTGCTTTTAGCAGGAAGTAGTATCTTGTCTTGAAACCAGAGTTCCAGACTTACATATAGCTAAATCAATATTTTAAATGTTAACAGCATATAAGAGCTTTATGAAAGAAAAGAGTGTGCTCTGTGGTCACATGCTTCAAATATGCAAGGACTTTTCTTTAGTGGTGTCTTTTACAAAGGCTCTGCATTTGGTCCTCATTAGCGTACATCTGGATTTTTTTCTCCACTGAGTTTAATGATTATCCATCTCCCCAACCCCAGAGTGCACAAATACACACACCTCCCAACTGTCTGAAAGCAGGAACATATGATGCATATTGACAACTTTCATTAATCTGGTTTGGCTCTGTCTCTCCTTATTAGCAGAACATTAAATGAAGCAGGAACCTAAATGGATGGCAAGAATTATATTATTTGATTCAAGGGCTCTTTGCTCCTTTAATCTACTCAATCTTGAATGGTATCTTGGGAACAGAAGTCTTATTATGATGCACTGAATTAATGTTATTAACAGAATTACCTTCTGAATCTTACCTGCAGGATTTGGTTTGCACAATTAGCAGAGACTTGTAATATTGAATTTTGTCCCATGTAAAAATAGGATTTGGGACCAAGGAGATTGCTTTTTACCAGGTTGGGTCATTGGTTCACCAAACAATATTGTTTACTGGGAGTGTATCTGGGAGTTTTTTGATAAGGAAGTAGTTTCAGTATTATCTGAAGATGGCAAGGATTTAATTTGCCCTTCTGAATTTAAAGAATATGCCCAACTACTGAGTTATACTTTTTCCATAATGATAGATGTGTTGGCCAGGAAAAAAAATCAAAATAAAAACAAGCTATAGAAGTAATATCTTTATTGTACTAACCAAAATTTAGTATTAACTGCAAGCTTTCAAGTTTCTTAAAAGTTCTAATGAAGTGAAATAGTTAAAAAGCAGAAAAATGAACATGACATTTGGGGCTAATATATATTATTTGGTCTCTTATATGAAATAAGAGCCAACATCTTCGGAGAGCTATATCTTTACAAAAACCCTTGCTATAATTCAGAAACATTTTGCACCCTGCTGTATTGGACAACATCCAAATTGCATTCCTTGAGGCTGATAAAGATTTTTAAGAAACATGAAAACTTGCAGAGATGATAAAATATTGGTTGAGCAAATAAAGATATTGCCCTTGTGGGGTTTTGAGCAGGTCCTGCTTAAATTGCTTTTCATTGTGATTAATTTCTGTTTGCATGAAGATTTTTGAATGGAGGAACATTTAGTAGTGTGATTCAAGAATAACTCTTAAAGTTCTTGATTTTGTGCAAACTATAGATCAACTCCAATTCTAGCATTAACATGATACTAACTGAAACCTCTGGTTTTAATGTAGAAACAAATGATTGCAAACCATATACAGAAATCTATTTAAAATGTTAAATTTATAAAAAGAGGAGCAAATTGGGGTTAGCTAGAAAGTGAGATTTAAAATGTCTTTCTATTTGAAAGACCATGTAAGATGCAAGATTAAAGCATATCTTTCCATTAGTGGTACCTCAGTTGATGGAGCAAGAACGTCATTCAAATTTAGAAAAGCTGCAGTTCAAAGAAACTACAAAGTATCGTTAGTAGAATAAAAGTGATGAACAGATGCATTTGGCAGGCTAGGCAGAAACAACCAGATCTGGCATCAAGTTTTCACAAGCATTATTAAAGATCTCCACTCCACAATGACAGACAAAATACAAAGCACTTGAATTTTATCAACTGGCACAAAGCCGGACACAGTGCTTAAAATATCAATATACCAAGTTAAAAATAGCCTATCTCTTGTTTTCTTTTGCCATCTGGCTTGCTAAAAGACAACAGAATGCACAATTTATTCAAAGGACTTCTGTGACATGTTCACTAGCCCCAGGACAAAATGAGCTTTTCAGTCTTCTGGGGCCAGATAATTTACAGACAGCAGTCCTTGTAGTATTTACTGATCAATCTGGCAAATGCAATTTATCCTATTCCTCATTTAGCTGTTTTAGAAAGGCTCAGTTGCTATGCAGATACCTAGCAGATAGCTAGCCCTACTTTAGGGACCCAAAGGTGCTTTTTCAAGAGGTAACTGGACTTTCTGGTTTTTCTTTGAAGATGTTTCACTTCTCATCAAAGAAGCTTCTTCAGCTTTAGGGAGGTATCACTTTGAGAATTATTAGTTTTCCTGGTGGATGGAATGATGTCTCCCAAGCTACCTTCCTTTTCCTACATATCTGGAACATTGGGTGACCCACAGACTTCCTACATTCTGACCTAAATCTGATCAACAATCTTTGTGGATTCCCTCCTTCCTTCTTTTCTTTGCAGATTTGGACAAGCCCGTTCTTACTGTCCATCAAACTATCAGTGATGTCCGTGGGAGTTTTTATCATGAGAAGACAGTCTTCCTTCGATGCACAGTCAGCTCTAATCCACCTGCTCGCTTCATCTGGAGAAGGGGTTCCGAAACTCTTTCCCATAGTCAGGATAATGGAGTGGATATCTATGAACCATTGTACACAGAGGTGAGATGGATGTTCTCTGTCCACATATTTTTTGGACATTCAGGGGAACTTGGATTTTCTTGTGGAAATCTATAGGTTTCAAGAATAGAGTCACTGAGTCTTATCTCCACGAGCTTGTCTAATCCTGTTTTAAAAACTTCCAGGTTCAATAGTTTAACTGCACATAATGTGAAGAGATACAATCCTTTATCTTGAATCTCCTATCATCCAGCTTTATTGGATGATCCCAAGTTGTAATATGAGAAAGGAGGGTAAACTAACGTATATTAACTTCCTTTACATCTTGCCCAATTTTATCTACTTCATCATGTCTCTACCTTTTTTCTGTTTAAAAACTATTGCAAAGGTGGGGGTTTTTTTCATAGAGGGTTGTTTCTGCGACCTTGACCATTTTAATTATTCTACACACACACACACACACTTTCTGCAGCTTTACGTATAGAATTTCTACTATGAATACACCATAAATTCTTATACAAGTTTCTGATTTCTGGTGAACTCCAACAAAGAATTGTTTTAATGTAATACGGTAGCCACTGCTTTTTCTTTGATTGATTTACAATGGTATCAAGCTAAGATCCCTGTCGTGCTGTACTTCAGATAACATAATTATTTATGCGATGCTGTGTGGATGGATTACTTCAGTGTTTGTTTACATAGAACTGTGTGTGCTAATAATGTTTGGTATGGGCTTTTAGAACTTTTAGAACTAAGTTCTAAAAGTGAATTAAGAGATGCTAAGATTGGAGGAAGAACTGCAACAGTATAACATTAAAGAGAAGGAGCAATGAGGTCAGCAAAGTTAACAGACGTGATAAATGGGTGAGATAGAAAGGAATGAAAGAAAATGGGCAGATTTGGCAAATCCTGTGTATAAGTTCAAAATTCACAGCCCAGCATTCTAGATGCAGCTCTGCTGCCAAACTGATAAAAATCAATTTCAAAGACTCCCTATCTGTCTTTCTGTCTGTCTATCCATCTATAAAAGTTTGCTTTGTTACTTTATATTATTTATGTTCATTAAGGAATAAAAGCTTGTACCTAAGAAAAAATATTAAGAGACTTCATGTGGTAAGAAATAGCTTGTTGAGTACTAAAGAAAAATTCCACGTTCGTCTTTGCAACTATAGCTGTTCAAACTATATGATTAATCTATGAAATCTTATAGCAGCAAGCTGGATCCTCCCCTCTCCTACCGCCCAGTGGATTGTCTATGCTTCATTAATGCTCTGCCTCAGTTTTTGAAATTGATGACTGGCTTTTCTTGAGATTGTTCAAATACCTAGTGATAAAGTACTGTTCAGAAACAATCTCAACAACAAATGTGTGTTTTTCTTTATTTTTCTCCTTCATAAATTCTCAAAACTTTCCATGTGCTGACTTTCTCGAATCACATGCTAACGTTTTTCTTCTTTGAAGTTTTAGGAAATTGAAACTATATCACCAATAAAGGAGAATATTTGTATTCAGGGTTGAAATGAGGGGTCCTTGCTGCTCTCTGAGCTTGCTTATATTCTTGCAGATGTTTCATTACCCATAACTAGGTAACATCATCAGTGCTATATTCCTCAAAGCAATCTGGAAAATTTGCCCCCACCCACCTTCCAGCTCTACTTCATATGCAGACTCATAGGTAATTTTGCTGTCCTTGTGAAAGGAAGGGAAGGGAAGATGATGTTGAATTAATTGCATTCTGCACATCTGTCTACCAATCTCAGGCTGAGCTCTGTTTGGTTACTCTCTGCATCCGATTTTTGCAACAAGCCCTAGGCTACGGGTGTCAAACTTGCCGTGTCACATTGCCGTCAAGTAACGTTTTGTGACGTTTTTCCCCTTCACGGAGCTGGGGTGGGTGTGGCTTATATGTGATGCATTCGGCCGGCAGGCTGCCAATTTGACACCCCTTCCCTAGGCCGTCTCTCACTCAAGTCATACCAAAGCTGCCTTCTGCATGCAGGGAATCATGCTATGGAGTGAAACCCAGTGTCTTGGGTTATTGGGATTGAAGAGAGGAGATACAAGATTTTTGTATTTCCAGAACAATATTCAAAAAGGGAAGTTATGTGTTGTGCCTTGTGGAAGGAAGATGTTTCTTAGATGAAAGTTAAGTAAAGCCTGAGATACATGAATTACTGCCCCAGGTGAAAAGGAATGGGTATAGCAATTTTCCTGTTTATTTTCACCTTTGTTTTATGAAATCTGAAGCTTTAATTGATTTATCATGATAGATGTAAATAAAAGTAGACCTCAACTTATAACCATTCATTTAGTGAATGTTCAAAGTTACAATGGCATGGAAAAAAAGTGACTTATGACATGACCTTGCACTTACGACTGTCACAATATCCCCATGGTCATGTGATTAAAATGTTGGTGCTTGACAACATGTATTTATGAAATTGCAGCATCTGAGGGTAACGTGAACCCTATCTGTGGCCTTCCCAGCCAGTTTCCAACAATCAGTTAAGGAAGCCAGATTAAGACCACATGATTTACTTAACAACTGCAGGTTTACAACCATAGCAAAAAGTCGTAAAATTGGTCTCAACTCATTTAACCACCTCCTTGCTTAGCAAGGGAAATTCTGGTCCCAATTGTGGTCATAAATCAAGGTCTATGTGTATACTATAGATATGTGTAGCTGCTCTGTAGGAAAACTCTATAGTTAGTAAGAAATTTGATCCATAGATTGCATTCTGTTGTCCCTTCTCAATAACAAAAGTTGTTTAACTTTTCTGCCTATTTCAGTGGTTTCTACTAATGGTCAGAGAGGGATCTGCAATTCTTGGCAGGATTAACCATAAAGCAAAATATTAATATTTTGAGATGCCAGAGCTGTTAATGATTGTCTTGGTGAGCATCTTCAATAAAAATAGTCACTGATGTAGAGGGAATATGTGATATGTCTGTCCTTGATTGTAATCATTGGCACTAGACTAAAAATATATATTTAAAGTTTCCCCATAGTGATGGCCCTGTTGCATGGGGGGTCTAAGACAATTTGCTCCCCAACTCGCCATGGCCAACTTGCCACAGGACAACTCGCTTGGGACAAGAGTTACACTAATATCAAAGAAATGCTAGAATACAATCAATAAAGAAAGGATGCTAAAGGAGAGACAGAATGAAATGTGAATGGCAAAAATTAAATAATTTTCATTTATTTTAAATAATTAAATAGAATTGTTAAATTGTCCCACAGCAAGTTGGCTGTGGCGAGTTGTCCATGGTGAGTTGGCTATGGCAAGTTAGCTGTGGTGAGTTAACCATGGCATGTTGGCCACAGCAAATTGACCGTGGCAAGTTGTCCCATTTCTATTGCATGGATCCTACTCATTCTGGGAGCTGTTGCTTTACATGAGTAGAAATCCAAGTCCCTTTGTCTTCTCTTGGTTGTAACATTGTAGTTGGCATAATTGTCTACCTTGCACCTGCTTTTCTGCCTTGCATCTGCTTCCTGCTTGAATTATTTTGTTGTCCTTAAGGATTTCATTGATTAGTTGCTGGAAGGTTTTTTTTTTCTTATTTATTAGACGCCCATACTATCATTCCTCTAGACAGCATATATAATAATTCACTTCTATCCTCAGAACAATCCCATGAGACAGTTCAACTGAGAGATCCTGACTGGCCCAAACTACCCACAGAGACTGGATCTTAAATCTGCCCCTTCCCAGTCCAGCACTCTAACCATTATATCACACTAGCTCTTAAAATGACCTTTCTGGAAGGGTGAGATATTTTATCATTGGAAAAAGCTTAATAACTGACACACTACAAAAACTGCAGCTCCACAAATTGTTTGCCTGATGCTAGTTGCAGAATGAGTTGAAGTGGATTTGTTGTTGTTATTTTCTAGCCTGCAGTTGTAATCATTTTATATGCCAATGATAGGCTAACACCTGTTACATTCCTTTGACAAACCAAAACTGGGCAGCTGAGAGACGAAGCAGACAGCTTCTTGTCTTTGATATATTATGGTATTGCTAAAAAGAGAGAGAACCATTTATTTGGATGCATGATGTTTCACTCATCTGTGCGCTTTCTGTTTTCTCAAAATTGTGGCTTAGTTACATTAGTCTTTAGAAGAAGCTTAGGGTACAGTTGATTATATTAACAGATAAATTGTAAACTTAATAGTTTAAGCTTTGTACGGTGATTTACAGACCTGGTGGTGGTTACAAATTTACCCCATGTTTATTGAACAATAAATTAGATGTATGTAAACCGTACATAAATCAGTATTTGACAGGGAGGTTCTAAATGTTATTATTAGAACAGAATAGCAGTCAGAATAACAGAATAACAGAGTTGGAAATGACCTTGGAGGTCTTGTAGTCCAACCCACTGCTCAGACAGGAAACCCTATACCATTTCAGACAAATGATTGTCCAATCTCTTCTTAAAAACCTGCGATGTTGGAGCACCCACAACTTCTTGAGGCAGGTTTTCACAGTAGTATTGTGCTCTTGTTGGTGTTTATCTTGCTCCAAATCTACATTTTCCCTTCCATATTTGTGTGAATTTTGCCTTCTGAATCATATAGTCCACTCAAGTGAATACAGGTGGCTTTGCATGAGATCAGTCTGATGAAAGGCATTCCCTAAAACAGATTTACTTTAAACAAAAAAAGGCAAATAAAAGCAAACATTATCCGAGATTTGATTAGCAAGCCATTGAATAAAAATAACAAGGTATCTAATTGCCATGCCTAACTTTGGGTTAAGTTTAATATCAGGTATAGCAATTAAACTCTTCATCTGCATTCTTTTGTATAGTAATGTTATTTAAAAACTTGCAATTAAAAATATAATTAAACTAAGCTAAAAAATAAAAAAATAGAAAAGAAATAAAAATAAGAATATAGTAGAGAAAAAGAAAAGAAATATATAAAAGAATGACTTCCCCTTTTATCACAAGTATAAATAATTTTAGTAACTTATCATTTTATCTTAATATATAACAAATGATCTCTTCTTACCATATTCCGTGTCTTATCTTTAAGCAATTTTTAAAGCCTCATCATTTCAAACCTGATATCAGCAAAAGCCCATTGAGGATTACCAGAGATAACAATATATCTATTTTAACCTTGATCAAATAAACAACTTTATATTCTTTCCATTTACCTCTAACCATTTTGAACCTTAGTCCATTCAAATAATGGCCTAAACTTTATTTCTTTTAATTTTGTTCTTTGTCCCTTCTCTACAAATGTCTTTTGTAAATCCAATATGAGTATCCCCTTGTGACTCAAGACAGGTAGAAACTATTGAACATGTTCTTCTATACTGTTACTGCAGTTAACAAACAGTTTCCAAGTGTGATTAGAAAATGAAACATGCAAAAGTGTCTTTTCAAAGGTGTTGTCCTCAGTTTGAGCAAAATGGCTATTCCCTCATCAGCGGAACTTACCAGAGATTGCTAATTTACAATCTTTGCATGAGGAGCTATTGTCTGTGGCACTTTTGGGCAATCTCAAGTGATCTTCTTGTACAGAGAGGAATTATCGAAGAGTTGATCTAGTGGCTGGCTGTTCATTCCACCACAGTCATTTTCATGCAGCTGTCTTCAGTCTGCCATTTCTTCCCTGAAAATCTGTTCCTCCATATTCTTAGACACAAGAAGGTCAGATAAACATATTTACTGTTGAGAATTAAAAATATATATATAAACACCAAGTTCTCCAAGAGAAATTCTAGCTTGAATCACCAAATTCTGTCTTCTCTATATTCACTCTAAGATTAATTTTGGGCCTCTTCTTGCTTTTGTTTTTTGAAACCAGTCAGTTTAGCTGGGGCTTTTTCTCCTGGCCTTGCAGCTTTCTGCAACCCATCTGTCCACAAATAGCTTCATCTGAGATGAATGAGATAGAGTAGGTGAATGAGAGAATCAAGTTCTACTGCACCCTTGTACCAGGAATTACGACTTCAAAAAGTAATGTTTTATCAATCGACGAAAAAAAGGGGGAGAAGAAAGAAAAATTGTACTTCATTTCGGGTCACATTTTTTTTCAAGAGGAGGCATGTTTTAATAATTTGGAAATCAAAAGGAAAAGGAATATAAGATGGTAATGTTCAGATTACTAAGGGAGGGCTGCACTGGTTTATTATAAGGGTATTCTGGCAAAATCGGAAAAGTGAAGGCAGAAAATAGACTGTTAGTGAATTATGTTACAAATCAAAACGGATTTCACAAAAGCTCAAGGCAAGAAGATACAATTCGGAGGAAAAAAAAGAGAAAAAATGTCAGATTCTCTTGATCAGGACCTAACAGTAAATCACAGACCTTTATACCGCTGAATTAATTTCCTAGGCTTGGATTTGGCAAAAGTCTCTCAGAAACACTTTAGCTAAATAAGAATCTTTATTGCATGTAAGAATGAAACCCAACAGAACAGTCGAATGCCCAATGGCAATGTGAGGCTGTAAGTACCTTTTATATACGTGATGGTTCAGATCCATATCTCTTTCTTCCTGCTCTTCCTGAAATTTAATAAACCCTTTGCATGGGACTTGGCGGCCTGGAAACTGAGCAATTGTTCAGCATTTACATAAATTACACAATGCTTTGCATAATTTCCAAATCTGACCTGAGAAGATCAGTTTCTTGATTTACAGTAGTTCTCACAGAAATTATATCAATGGATCTTAAAAAGTAACTTTTATTCTTTTGATTTTAAGGAAGACATCAAAATTTGCATCAAGCAAAGGAATTTGTAAAGTAAAACTCACTTGGAATGTATATTTCTCTAGAAGGAATTAGCAGGGCAGTTTTGGTTTTATCATCAATGTGAAAGCATACCCCACCACCACCACTATCAAAAGACAAAAATGTTTAGGACCAGAACAAAAATGCAAGAGTTTTCTTTGAAAACATGATGATTGCTATTGGCCCATCAATTTCATTTCTCAAGCCAGGAAGGTATTACAACAAGATATTGTTTTTAGGAACCCTAAGGATAATGGGGGGAAAAATCAGGAGTCTGGTATCAGCTTTTCTAACACATTTTATTAAAAGGTATATGTTTTCATAAACTTCATCAATTGTTATAGAGTGGCTAAAAAAATAGGATTTCAATTGGAGTAAGGGAGGGGGAAGAAAGGGAGGGCAAGACAGGTTGTCTCTGCAAATGTAGATTAATGTGTGACAGATATTATAAATTAACAATTATGATGTGTTCAAGAGCCATTGTGTTAGTTGAGACCTTCTCAGATTGCCTGAAACCTTTTAATATATATGAAGTCTGCAATCTCTTGCTCAAGGGTGTTGTGGAAGTTCAATTTTTCCAAAATAGACATTTGAGGTCTGCCATAGAGTGTACCCTGGCAGGTTGAAATGCTGTTATTGCTTTGTCCTTGTTTTGAGTTCCGATGTCAAACTTGTGTTCATTAATTTTTTTGTGTGTAAAGTTTGTCCATAGAATCCAGAGGGACATTGCTGACAGGTGATGGCATATATCACATTAGAGGAAGAGCATGTGAAGATGCCTTTAATCTGGTGTGTGCACTTGATGGGGCTTGTGATGGTACTGGTGTCGATTTGGGGCAAAGTAGATATCTGGGTTTGTTGTGGGGCCTGGTTCCTATAGAAGCACCATTTTTGCTTGTGAGAATTCACTTCAGATTCAGTAATTGTCTGTATGAAAGTATGGACTTCTCACCTGGTGCCTAAGAAAGCACAATATCATTGTCCAGTTTGGCTGTAGTTTATAAATAATATGTTTGAGTAGTTTGAGTTATGACTGGAAGGTGACAACCCACTCGTTCTATTTCTATAGCTTGTTTTATAATAGGTCCTTCCTGATTATTGATCTGACTCTATTGACTTGTCTATTGATCTTTGTGGATGGTAATGCAGTCCCCTAAATGGTTTAATTCCATCAATTGAGCATCCCTATCAAGTGAGTCAAAACAAATGTAGTTATAGTGTAGAGCTTGGCTATAAATGATAACCTTGGTGTGCATTCTAGATGGAAGAGGGGAGGTATGCATGGTGGTTTCCTATATATAGGTAGTCCTCAACTTACGACCGTAGCTGAGCCTGGAATTACAGTTGTAATTCATTGTGGTTATAAGTTATCATACAACCAGATCCAATTTTTGATAGTGGTAGTTAAGCAAATCAGTTTTCTCCAAGGAGAGTTGTTTTGCTAAAAAGTAGAAATAGATGCCAGAAACCAGCAAAAAAATAACAATAATAATCACAAATTGTGGTCACATGACTGTGGGACACTGCAAACTGCTATTAACCTTGTATTACTGTATTGCAAAAGTACCTCAAAACAAGATATTGTTGCCCCAAAACTTACACCACCAGCACCCTTCTCAGATACTGAATTGTAACTAAGCTGAAAAGGAGAATAGTTAGAGAGATGTGGCAGACAATGCTTCATTCCTGTTGCTAGAAGCCTTAGCAATGCTTAATTCCTATTATTCTTGCTTCCATTATAGCAGGATTAGTTGAGCATGTTGAGAATCCTGAGACCATCTCATGGACAGCAATCCATCCTCAAGGCAGCTTACATATTCACAAAGCGATTGCAATGGGGCATGGCCAATTACAAACTGATTACATTGATAGAAAAATAAGCTGTCAGGGTGCTGCCCTCTAGCAGCCTCCTTTAGCATTACCTCTTTTTTCCCCAACTTCCTAATAAGACCATTTCTTGTATTTATTTTCTAAGAACGTCTGTTAGGCTTATGTGAGGCCGAGAAACATTAATGTAAATAAATGTGATATTGGATGCCAGTGCTGTGCTTTGCATGATGGTAATTTTCATTTTTTTAAAAAAAGTTAAAGAACTGTGGTGGCACAGTAGTTAGAATGCAGTATTGCAGGCTAACTCTGCCCATAGCCAGGAGTTCGATCCTGACAGGGCTCAAGGTTGACTCAGTCTTCCATCCTTCTGAGGTTGGCAAAATGAGGGCCTATATTGTTGGGGGCAAATATGCTGACTCTGTAAACCACCCAGAGAATGCTATAGAGCAATATAGGATGATATATAAGTCTAAGTGCTATTGCTATTAAATGAGGCAGGATAGACACAAAGAAGGAGATTCTGACTCTATTGGTGCCTAAAGACCCCTCCCCCTCTTTCTTACTCTTGCACAAGACTACATTTGATTCCATTCTCTTCCCACCCA
>JANHFL010005634.1:244990-266628 GCA_032468155.1 Oxyrhabdium leporinum
CCCAAATGGTATTTGTAAACTGAGGCAAATAAACCTGATACAATTACTTGAAAGGAATTTGGCAGCCCTGGAACCGTATGTGAGATTTGCAGTTCACTTCACAGGCTAGTGGACACAAATAGTTCACTTGACTTCTCTCATCTGTTTTTTTTCAAACACTCTAGGGAGAAACAAAAGTTCTGAAACTGAAAAACCTACGACCCCACGACTATGCCAGTTATACATGCCAGGTATCTGTCAGAAATGTGTGTGGCATCCCTGATAAGACAGTCACCTTTGAGCTGACGAACACAACTGGTAAGTCACAGAAACCCAGTAATAATGGGATTGGGAAATGGCTCTCACTCCCATCCATCAAGATCAATGGGGGAAGAAGCCCTTTTAAGGTTTTCTTTTTTTAAGAGATTAATGATGGCAAAAGAAATGGAGGGAAGTTTGATCAGGAGGACCTCAGATTCCTTAGGGATCTTTCTAAGTAGATGAAAATTGTCTGGAGGAAGGGGGGCAATTGTTATGATAACTACCATTGTTTCTTCCAATTCCAGTTGCTGAAGTCTGTAGGAGTCCACATCTGTGGAGCAAGGTTGCCAAATTTTAATAGTGCAATGTGATAATGCTTTGGAGGGTTTCGGTATTAAGTACTTGCTTCTTAATTTTGTTTGTTTCTCAGCTGCCCATATTTTTAACTTTTGCATTTGTTATTGTTTTTATTTAGTTTGAATTCTATTCACTGCCACTAATTGAGATGGATCCATATGAAATGGATAAATAAATGCTGGGGATCCCTGTGTGGTCCACAAGCTGTTAATTGTTCACATTTTTTCTTTAAAAACTATACATGGATGTCTAATTCTAACTTAACTTCAAATATTTCCCTATATTTGCACTTATGAAAACATTTTTCTTAGATGACGTTTTGAGGATAAAATCTTATAACCAAAGCAGCTCTAGTTTTAGATTGAACAATACCCGTCTCTGTTTTGGATCTGGGTCATTTTGTGTTCTGAATTGCTTCCTCATTACTCTGTGATGTTTTTAAAAATCAACCCCCAAAATGCTTTTAGACTTCATTTTCAAGTGTACTTTCTCTTGAGATATCATTCAATTTATCTCTCCAAAATGTTTGTTTTAAATATGTTTTGATACATTTTTTTGAAGTGCATCCGTGTGACCCTCAACAGAGGACATTTCTAGTTTTGTAGTCTGCAGCCTTTGAAGCCAGTGTGCTGAGAAGATAATAGGGTAGCTAGTGCTATCTCAGGGGTAGACATTCTTTTGTTTGGAAGCAGCCAGGACAGGCTGTCTTGCTTGATGTAAACAAGATGTTTCAGATGTTGAACTACAATTCCCAGCAATTCTGGCTACTGTTGTCATTGTGCTGGATGTTGAGAGCTACAGTTCAGCAACACTTGAAAAACAAAAGATGCCCCACCTCTCATTTGAGCATTATTCTAACAACAACGTTGTTCATAGTAAGGCTCACTGACTTAACTTCATCAAAGTCCCAACCTTTGGCCTCTGCTGAATTTCCACTGTCTCCGAATGAATTTTGAAATATAGCATGCAGTGTGTAGATTGAGACTAAGGGCCTTTTACATGCAGAGCATGTTTTCTTCAATGACTTTTGGAGATTAAGTGGTTGGCACCAGGTTTTAGGAATGTTAGCAGTAGTTCGTAGGAACAATCTTGGATAAGAAATTGAACTTGAGTTAACAAGGCAGAGAGACAGAAGCGCCAATGCTAGTGTATTGAAAAATAAAGGAGAATATTTGTAGCTCAGGGTTGAAATGAGGGTTTTTAGTGCTCCATCAGCTTGACTGTTTTCTTGCAGATGTTTCATTATCCAAACCAGGTAACATCATCAGTACTAGTAAGGAGTGGGATTTGCTCTCACTTTATATTTTAGTGACTTGCCCTGTCAGTGCTGGTAGGGGTGATCTCAGCGGTTCTTTGGTTGGGCTATTTACTGTTGGCTTGTTTGGCAGTTCCTTGATTGGGGTTTTCTTTACTTGATTGTTGGTCTGATATTAATCTTGGAGTTAATTTATGCTCATCTGAATGCTGATTACTAGTGGGGAAGTGTTTTGGTCTCTTTGTTCCTTTTCGGCTTGTTGATTGTCTCTTTTGCATAATATAAACTATATAGATATTGTTTATATCTATCTATGTGTCTTTTAATGGCTAATTTGTCAGAATGTCAGGCTTCTAGAAATTCCCTAGTGTTTTTGGATTTGGCTTGGTCTAGGATGGTTACAGTTTCCCAATTGAAACTATAGTTAAGTCTGTCCATGTGTTGTGAAATTAAAGAGTTTTCATCATGTCTTAATGGATTCATTCTGCCAATTTTCTGCCTATTTATCCTATGTAGTGGCAGCTGCAGTCATTGCATTGTATATTGTAGTTGATTCCTGTTTTTTCTTCTGGGGCTGTTGGATGTTTGGTTTACTTAGGATGTTTGATTTACTTAGGCCTTAATTGACTTGTGTGCTAAGCTGATGTGGTTGTAGTAGTTTGTTGGTGGTTTCTGAGAATTCTTGATGTATGGCAGTGTTATTCTTTTTGGATCTGGTGTCAGTTGGGCTGCATTGGGTTGAACGGTCAGGGACTTTTTGATAAAGTTGCGTGGATATTCATTTTATTGGAATATATTGTATAGATATTCTGTTTCCTTTTTCTGTTGTTTGGGGTTGCTGCACTGAGTTTGTGCTCACCTAAGTAAAGCTTTTATGCAGCTTCTGTTGTGGAAGGTTGGGTTATTGCTCTGAAAGTGGAGCACTTGGTTGGTGTATATGATTTTTCTGTATACTTGTGTTTCTAATTTGTCGTTGTGGTCACTGCTGATCAGAAGGTCCAGAAAGGGTAATGTGTTGTTGTTTTCCTTCTTTGGTAAACTGGATTCATCTGAAGATGTTGTTAATAGTTCTGTGGGTGTTTTGCAATTGGTCTTTTCTATTATAATGAAGGTGTCATCTACATATCTGATCCATATTTTGGGTTGTATTTGTGGAAGCACTATGGCTTCTAGACTTTGCACAACAACCTCCGCTGTAAGTCCTGAAAGAGGTGGTTCTATAGATATTCCTTTAATTTGTTGGTAAGTTTGCCCATTGGAGGTATGTGGTTAGGCAAAGGTTGATGAGCTCCATAATCCTGTCTGTTTCAATCTTTGTGTACTTGGTTAATTCAGGTGTGCTGTGGACCAATGTAGTCATTAGCTATTCTCTGGCTAATTTTATTCAAGATATGGATAGAAGCATTGGTTCCACTGAATACTACAGAAGGTCACATTGACTATGTTTGCTGTTGAATTTTTTTAGGGGCTCTTAATAAATAGGAAACAGGTTAAGAAAGTCAGTGGAAAATCAGATAAATCCTTCATTTCTTCCCCACAGCAATGACCCTGTAAGATAATTCAGGCTAATAGAGTGACTAGTCCAAAATCAATCAATCAGTCTAGTGAGCTGTCTTTATTTATTTATCTAAAACACTTGTATAGCCACCCAATTTAAACCAAACTTTGGGTGCCTTACAAATCAGAATAAACATCTATACATACAATAAAAGCGAGAAACAAAACAAAACAAAAAACAAAGCAGAAAAATCTGGCATGACAACCGTACTTCTCTGATGCATACCATACAATCTTCTATTACTGAAGGTGATTTGAAAATGGGCTTCCTGATCCTAATCCAATACTGTACATTATAGATATTCCTCCATTTATGACCATTCATTTAGCAACCGTTCAAAGTTACAACAGCACTGAAAAAAAGTTTCTTTTGACCACTTGCACTTATGACCGCAATCCCATGGTTATGTGATCATCATTTGGGCACTTGGCAATTGGCATATATTTACGACAGTGGCAGAGTCCCAGGGTCACATGATCACCATTTGCAACCATCCCAGCTGACTTCTGACAAGTAAAGTCAATAATGAAGCTGGTTTCCCTTAACGACTGTGTGATTTGCTTAGCAGCTGTGGCAAATATTATGGCGAAAAGGTCACAAAATCAGGCACAACTCACTTAATGAACACATGGCTTATTGACAGAAGTTCTAGTCCCAATTGTGATTATGAGTTGAGGATTACCTCTGCACCAGGGTTCCACAAGCCCCGGGTCGTGGCCCATTACTAGGGCGTGGCCTATTAGGAACCGGGTCATGTGAGAGGAAGGCCAGTGTGCACATGCGCACAGCTCAATTCATGTAAGTGGTGGGCTGGCGTGCGCACAGCTCAATTTGCACTTGAGCTGCGTGTGCATGCATGTGCTCACCAGCCCATCATTTGAGTGAGTTGCGGCCCAATTCCCCTCTCCCCACCCCCAGCCAGATCACCAAGCCACAAAGGTTGGGGACCACTGCTCTACACTACATTGACTCTCCAATTATTTTCTTAGAATAGCAAATGCAGCCTGAACAAATGCTGTTACTGCTGGTTATCATGTTTTGAGGTGAGAAAATAGATGAACTCCTTTGCGACTCAGACTGAATGCCTCTGTAGAAATCATTTTGTGCCAGTTAAATTCACTGGAATAAATTCTTTCCCCTCGTTCTCTACTTTAATGCATCAAATCCTTAGAATCATATCTCAAGCCATAAGTTTGGATTTATCCAAAAAGTATCACTCTTTTCTGTTTTTGAGATTCCGGCATGCGAATGCAAGAAACCACTGGGATTCTGCATGCATGCCCAGTTTTTCGTTTCTATTCTATTATTAATGGTTTTACAATTAGGAAGTCCAGAGATTTGGCAGCCCACAATCGGGACAGGGCAGGGCAAGGCAGGGACAGTATTCTTTTTCTTGGTCTTGATTTCAACACAGTTAAACCACAACAAAGGAGAACTCTCCTGCAGTTATATTGCAGCAAATTGGACTTCAAAGAGAATTGAAAGTGACTCTTTGTTTTTATTGTTTCTCTCCTCCCTTTGTTCCTCAACTCACTTACCAGCAAGGTGTGTGTGAGTTGTTTCTGAGAGATTGGGGGGGGGGGAGCAAAAGTAATTGCCACAGGTTGCAAATAAATTAGATTCATCTCCTGCATAAGAATGGCTGCATGTTGTTAGTATCCATCTGCTAACTGCAAGAGGATGCGATCCGAGGTAGGCCCACAGCTGAACTTGGATTTTGTGCTATCTAGTGAGAACTCAGGAGCCTGGAGATATGCACTTTTACATGGTGTAGGCAGCTGATTTATGGATTCCTTTTGGCCCAGTTATACATATAAACAAGCCCATTTTTTGACATAATGGAAAACAAAATGTTGCTACACAGGGTTTTAGCTATTAAGTCTGGGAAACTGACATAAAAGAAAATACATAATTTTGAATGGTTGCCTAAACTAGTGCTTCAGGAAAAATTTTTTATAGTAAGGCCCGTTAGGGTAAAAAAAGTGTTATTTGCATTTCTTCAGATCAAAAATCAACAGCTTTCATTTTAGGTCATAAACTGCATCCTATTCCATATTGTTTTTTATTCTTCAGCCATGTAACTATTTTATTGAAAATGGGAAATAAAAAAATCTAAATTTCCCATTAAAAGCAGGAGAAATAACACTTCACATTTTTCCAGATTCTGAAGACCAATAATACAATATAAAGTCCAATTTGTGGTTTACTATTCCTTATTCCAAAAATCATGCATTCTTGATGGATAGAGTAGCCCAGTATTCCCTCTCTAAATTTTCCATTTAATGGACTACATTTATATGCTCTCACTTTTAAAAGGATTCCTTTGATGGTTTCCAATTCAAAAATGTATTGAAAAAGTAATATCGGTGTTTCTCCAAAAATAAGACCCAGTCTTATATTTTAGGGGGCTCCAAAATAAGCACTAGGGCTTATTATTGGGGAAACATGATTTCAGGGTGATCAGTCCAGCTGGGCACTCCATCCCCCAGTGGGCAAACAAGAAGCGGCAAGCACGCAGGGACCAACGATATCCAGCAGTAGCTGCAGCCCACCAGTCCCTTGATCAGCAGCCCATGCAGTACAGGTGAGTTGATTACCTGTCCAAGCAGCAGGTAGAGGAAGAGGTGAGGAGGAGGCAGGAGATCCGGACATGTTGTGCGAGCCACAGGAAAGCCGAGAGTCAGTGAGCTGGAGCGGGTGGCTGACCATGGGAGGCTCATCTTCACACGCTGGCATTGGCAGCAGATAGAGGCAGAGGCATGGGGCAGAAGACAAGTGATCCTGACAAGCTGTGTGGGGCCGCAGGCAAGCCGAGAGACACAAAGACAAGCCTCCTGCAGACACTTACCCACTCCAGCCCACTGACCCTTGGGGTTCCCCCGGCCCACACAGTGTACCCAGATCGCTTGCCTCCCCTGCACCTCTGCCTCCATCTGCTGCTTGGACAAGTAATCATCTCACCTGCGCTGCATGGACTGCGACTGGTTCCAGACACCATCAGCCCATGAGCGCTTCCTGACTCATGTGATGGCCATGCCCACCCCTTCACTAGAGCTTATTTTTTGGGTAGGGCTTATATTAGGTGCACACTTAAAAATCAGGCTATGGCTTATTTTGGGGGTAGTTCCTATTTTCTGGGAAACACAGAGCTAAAAAAAAATTGGAGGACAAACCTTGAAAGTGGCAGTGCAGCTTTCATGCATTTTAAAATTTAAAACATGCCAGTTATGTAGCTTTAGATTTAAAAGTGAAATTAAAACTTTTTTAAATCTAAAACTTTAGAAGGTAGACATTGGAGGCGGGTCCTCAGGGAAGGGTGCTTCATCAGACAGAAAAGTTCACATTCTAGACAGAGAAGACACTGACTTGAAAAGGAAATCAAAGAGGCCATCTATGCTAAAATTGAACAGCTTTCCCTCAAGAGAGGGGGAGGGATATGACACCACCTATCTCCTGTTTACAATGCAGTCCTTTCAGCAATCTCAAGAAGATTCTACTCCTGTTTACATTCTGATTCAGATGACCCTGATGATACAGAAAAACCCTCAGTTGACCTCAACAATGAGTGGTCCTTGGTGCTCTTTGAACTTGCTTGTTTTCTTGCAGATGTTTCATTACCCTAACTAGGTAACATCATCACCACTAGCACTGATTATGTTACCTAGTTAGGATAATAAAACATCTGCAAGAAACCAAGCAAGTTCAAACAGCACCAAAGACCCCTCATTTCAACCCTGAGCTACAAATATTCTCCTTGTTGACCTCAACAATTTTCAGAGAGCAAATGACCAGCTCTCAGGGTGCTAACAACCAGATGACCTCAAAGAACATATATCCTTCCATTCCCCACCAGTCAGTTAGAATTGATGAAGCTTCTTTGATGAGAAGTGAAACTTTTTCAAAGAAAAAAGATCCAAGAAAGTCCAGTGGTCTTTTGGAAAAAGCACCTTTAGGGCAACCATGATCTGGAAGATTGAGAAAATGTGTAGACATTTAGATTGTTACATCTAGTAAGTCTCATTCCTACTAAACTTCTAACATACATCATTTGGTGGAGACTCCTAGAAAAGCTTCTCCAAAGATAAAATTTGAATTTACTTATTTTGTTTATATATCATTTCTTAAGAAGATTTATAAGGCCACCCAACTCAACCAGTGTGGTACTGGTAAGCTTATGTGGAAAGGGATGATTCTTTAAGTAATTTGACCCCAAATACTTCTGGAGTTTAAAGATTAATAGATGGAAATCATAATAATAGTGTCAGCTTTGGAAGCCATAATTATGAGGCCTCCGCAAGCTGCCACAATAAAGTGTAATAAGGGGGTTTTATTTCTCATGTAGTTAGAAGATAATTTAGACATAACAACATTCTTGGTAAATGTGTCAAGAACATCCTAGTTAGCACCTGGAAGAGGAAAATCCTTTTTAAATGGTGTGGTGCTAATTAGGAATGTCCGTGTAATATGATACAACAGCTATAAATTTACATCTTCCAAATTCTACTGGAAATATAAATGAAATAATAGCACAAATACACACTACTGGATGTTTTCGAAGCTGCGCAGAATGGTATTGTGAAGTCCTCTAACATTGACATAATGCTTATGTTTACACAATGCAAAATAGTGTACCTGATTTGAGCTTCAGCAGCATGTGATTAAATATTTTTCTGCCTATCTATCATAAAAATGCTATCATTTGGGTTTTACTTTCTTCAAGACTTACAGTCCTCCTGAAACCCCCAAAAAAGATTATAGCATCAGCTCTTCAATTGGAAGGCCAAATGAAGTATTTATATTGGCGAGCAAGACATTAATAAGCTCCCAGTCATATTTCACCTCTAACCATATTTTGGATTTCAGATCTTCTCTTAGTTTCTCTTAGAATGCGCATGCACCACCAGCGAACCTCTTGCTAAAGCAAGAGCAGCCCACCTCTGGGCATGCATAAGCTCACCAGCATGCCTACCGTCCCTGTCCTACTGTCCCCATTTATTTGTATTTACTTTCTTTGTTCATGTTTATGTTCATATCTATATCTGCTATCTTGTACATGTTTGACAAATAAATACATAAATAAATAAATGCCATTGTCCATAAATTCATGTTTACTAACCCACACGTATCCCCTCAGCTTGTCTGGGGCTTGGAGTTGCAGATGAAATTTCTTTGCCTGTATATTACATTCAGTTCATGCTGCCATCCATCCGTACTATCCTACCTTGAAATCAAAACTTAAGTCATCAGAGTACTTGCTATTGTTGTGGTGGGGATCCATTGAGTTACCTGTGCACTTTTCTTGGCAACATTTTCAGAATAGGCTGGCCAGTATCTTCTTCCTGGAGGGAGGGAGGGACAGAGACAGAGACAGAGACAGAGACCTAAGGTCAGTTGGCTTTCATGTGTCTGGCAGGGTTAGAATTCATAGTCTTCTTGTCTGTAATCCTTGGTCTTTACTTTCCCTATTATATCACATTGATTTTCCCAACAAATTGGATATAGTTGGCCGGTTTGTGTCAGTCTATGTATTTGGGAATTAAAAGAAGGAATATTAGTTTTTAAGGTGTCCAAATGTAAGCCAATCAGTCTGGATGTGGGAAAAATCAGAATAGTTGTGAAGTATGTATTTTCTTGCCCCTGTAAGAGAACAGTCTTCCTGCTTTTTTATTTATCTGAAGTAGAAATTCAGTGCAAATCCGATATAGGTCATTAACACAGGGCCCAGAAAGAAGAGATGGCAGAAATAATGATGTCATTAAATCAAGCTTTATGAATATGTAACGATGCCTTATTTTGCGTTATTACAGCTGTTACTTAAAACATGCCTCAGCTATTGTCCCATTGATTGTTAATTTCTGAGCTCCGTGTGAAGTCTCTGATGACTCCCCGAGAAGGAGCTTTAAAGGGCCTTTGAGAGATTAAACAGAAAACATAGAGAAAAGCCTTTCGGGTCTGTGTCTGGGGATGTTGAAGAAAAGGAATTAATCAGAAGGGTTGAGGTTAAGCATTCTAAAGCAGAGGAGCTGCCCATTCATAATATGACTCCTTACATAAAGGAGAGGCTCAAAGATTTGTGAATGAGATTAGAGCCCAGCATTTGATATGTATGGCAGTTAAAGAAAGAGCTCTAGAGGTTAGCAATAATTGCTAGGAGGAGGAGGCAGGGCACGGGATGTGGGATGTGGGGGAAATATATTAACAAGTTAAATGTGTTCTGTTCTTTCATTGGTATAATGTGAAAGTACTTGGAATTAAATCTTCAAGGAAGACTTTTTGCTCTACACGGGAGGTGAAGGGAATTTGGAGAAGATAGTTTCATCACAAACTGTGGTTGGGAACTTCTAATCATTCTTTGTGTCACGTTTTGAAGATGCACATGTTTACAGCTCCAATGCAAGAAATGGCATCAAGTCTAAATGAGTCTCATATCTCTGCAGAAAGGCAGTATAAGCTTTATGGGTCTCCCTAACCTGATGCTGTGTAAATTGCCTTGCTGATGGAGGATGATAGGTGTTGTAGCCCTGAAGGCACCAGATTATAGGACTGTAAACTTTAACACTTTCTAACAGTGGTGATACATCACGCATTTAAGGAAAATGGACTATAAATTATTGATCTATATCCCAGCAATAATTTAACATATTAGAGAGATCTGAAGCCTTTAAAGCAACAATTCAGTTATGTAATGGTTGGGATTGATAGAAATTACAGTGCAATAATATCTGAAAAGCCAGGAGTCGGCATTGGCAAAAGGTGGAGTTTAGAGAGAGACATTCTCTTCTTTCCCAGTATAATTTGGCAAGCTGATCAGCAAAACAAAAACTTATCTTTTTGAGCATAGCGCTGTTGTATGCCTCCAGTTTTCATCTGTATGTTTTTGAAACAGATTGGGCTCCTCATTTGAGACATTTGAGAGTTACCATCTGACTGGATTACAAGCACAGTATGCTTTTTTTTTAAATTTCTAGGTTCATCAGGCTTTCTTTTGTATATATTGCAAAATATGCTAATTCGTATTTCCTAAAAATGAATCTTTATATCTTTTTTTAAAAAAACATTCTCTTTTTTTTTCTCTCTCTCTTTCTTATAGCTCCGCCTGCTCTAAAACTATCTGTGAATGAGACTTTAGTGGTAAACCCAGGGGATAATGTTACCATATACTGTTCGTTAACAGGCGGAGATCCTTTGCCACAGGTAGTCTGGTCTCACTCACCTGGTCCTATGCCTCTGAACAGCCTGATTCAAGCGGGCAATCTTACCATCTGGGGCATTCAAACCGAAGATTCAGGTTATTACAACTGTACAGCCATCAACAATGTGGGGAATCCAGCCAAGAAGACAGTGAACCTATTGGTGCGATGTACGTCTTTCTATTAATCTAATTGGGGATGGAGCCTGAATTTCCAGCTCGCTTTGTTCCTTTTAAAGATTGGAATAAATTTAAGACTGGTACTTCAGGACAGAAAGAATATTAACCAAGCTTAATTTTATATTGCATTGCTTCCTTTCCTTCAGTCCTCGTAATTTTCAGGTTTGTTTTCAACGCATAAGTGTGTACACACACAGACGTACACACATACATATTGCTTCACGTTAAGTTGCATTGAAAGGAGAGGGGTTTTTGATAGGAGATGGATGCAAACAAATCACTTTTCTCATGTTTTAAAGAACTTGTTTTTTCTCCTGATCTCTTTAGTCATTTCTGTCAAAGCGACTGCACTTGCCATTATTCATTTATTGATGGTTAAATTAATACATTATATTTGTATACAAGCATAAGGTGCCCTGTTCAAAAAACATGTTTGTATCCCTCTCCTATAAAGAATGAAATTATAGCAAGCGGGGGAAGGATATTCTGTTCCCCCTGCATCATAGATTCAGTGAAAACAACTTTCCAAAATTAATTTCTGCCTAAGAAGAGGAGATGCTTAAACAGAATGTTAAATTCTGTTGAATGTAAGAATGTGAATTATATGGTTTACTTTTTGTGTTATATAGTTACTCAGATTTCTATGCCCTGTCAATCAGGATATGGCATGACACAACATAATGTGACATGACACAATATAACGTGATCGGACATATTTTGACCATTTGAAGATCAGGCATTGATATATTCACCAGTTTGGCCTTTGTATTTCCTCCAGCCATGAAGAATGTAACCTTCCAGATCACTCCCGATGTCATCAAAGAGAGTGAAACCATCCAGCTAGGGCAGGACCTGAAGCTCTCATGCCATGTGGATGCTGTCCCACAAGAAAAAGTTTTCTACTTCTGGTACAAGAATGGGAAGCTGGCCAAATTCTCAGATCGAGTAGTTGTTATCAAGAATGACCCCGAACTTCCCCCTGTGACAAGCAGTCTAGAGATAATTGATCTCCGTTTCACAGACTATGGTACATACCTGTGTGTGGCATCTTTCCAAGGAGCACCCATCCCTGACCTTAGTGTCGAGGTGAACATTTCTTCAGAAACAGGTAAACTTTCATCTAATTTTTAACTTATCCGGAAGCCCAATTAAGGATAGAACACAGTGAAAAAAGAATGCATGCTTTAATCAAAATCTATCCCAGGAGCTTCATAAAGAGCCTAAGCTCTGTTTACCAGATAGGTAGATTAGCTTTAATCACAGGATAAATCCTTTTCAAATTATTTGGAGAGTTTAAGATGGAAGGCTGCACTGCTATGCAACTTCTTTCTCTCTGTTCCAAATTTTGTGTTTTCAGATAAACGACTACAGAAAAAGTCAGGCTGAGTAAATTTATATCTAATATTTCATAATATTATATTGTTGTTTTTTATTCAGTGTTTTATTTCTATTTCTTTAAAGCATAACAAACCTTTCAAAACAAAAAGGCATAAGAGTATTGTCAGGTTTGCAAGTGATAATTCCCTTTTCAAAAAGAAGCTTTCAAAGTCCATTTTCCAAAGTAAATTCCTTTTATTTAGGTATACATCAAATTGGCAAAGTCAATTGTAATTCCGGATCTGACCCGACCCTGGAATTACACCCAATAATATTGAAAGTTAGAACGTCCCACCAAAGTAACATTCCCCAATCCACATTCAGTCCAGTGCCTCCAGTGACTCCAAACTCCCTCTTCAGCCACCTGCAGGGACACTGCCTGTTCCCACAGGAAAGAATGTCACCTAGCCAAAACATCCTCCACTATCTACTCCCTCCTCCCGTCCGCTGAAATGTGGCGAGCCTGAAACCCCCCTTACTGGGAAAAAGAAAAGAGAAAAGGATAGCAAATCCTATAATACTACACTAACTAAAATGGTTACACATATGTCAACTTTCAGGCTTGACAAGTATAGCATGTTAAAGTGAAGGACAGATTCATCTTTGAATAGTTCCCTGCACAATAGAAACTTCTCTGATCAGTAGCAAATTAGGGAGAAGGGATAGGTAGGGTGTAACCATTTAGCCATGCAAAGTGGCTCTGAGAAAGAGTAATTTTGTGATATTCTTTGAGGATGATATTACTAATGCCTTGGGAAGTTCTGGCTAAGAGCCAATTTTGATAAGGCACTAACTACATCACTGAAATTAGATCAGGGTTTTAAAATAAATGTAATGGAAGTAGGAAATGATATTCATCAGGGATAAATCGAAGGGAAAATTATTGAAACTTTCCATCTCTAGGCCCTAGCCCCAGGGGTGGGATTCAGCCAGTTTGAACCGGTTCGAGCAATCTGGTAGCTCCAATGATCGATCAGCTGGGCCTGCCCACCCACCCCTGCGGTTTTCTCTCCTTTATCCTCTCAGCTGATTCGCATGGCAGAGTGGATTGCCGCACCTCACCTGTAGCTACTGTGTTACTACAAAGAAGGTAAGCTGGTTGTTTTGAAACTGTGCACACATGCGGAAAGCGTGTTAGGTGCGCACGCGTGCACATGATCACCGAACCAGTTGTGAAACTGGTTGAAACCCACCACTGCCTAGACCCCTTTTCCGTGCATACATGCACTGTGATGTTGTTGTTGTTTTTTAAAATACCTTGTTTGGGCTAGTGAGTTTTGTTTATTTTATTTATTTTCGCTCAAAATCATCCGCAGCTTATTGTAGCAAAATTTCCATCAGGATTACAGTTCAACCTGCCCTCCATATGTACTGCTGTCCCACTGAAAATAACCTTCATACTTATTGACTAAAACAAACAATGGTTTAGTTTCTAATGATTCACTTAATATCACATCTACTTCGTTTCTCAGAGGGATTCAGACGTAAGGCAGATAGAGATAAGAGCTTTCTGAAGTATGTTTTCAACAAAGGTCACAGGTGCCTATCAGAGAAACAGTGGGAATGCTAGCAGTCCACTTAAAAGAAGTTGCCAATCTGAATGGAGCATGGAACTATAAACACACACACACACAACCAATCAAGAACATAGAAAATAAGAACTAGGAATACAAGAAAGAAATCGAAAAAGAAAAGCATGTGCCTTTCGCACTTCTTTCTAGAAATTGAAAAAGAAAGGCAACTGTGCCTTTCGCACTTCTTTCTATCAAGTAATCTTAAACTTTTCTCTATAAGCTCATTTTTAATCACCAGATCTCAAGATCATCCATGCATTCTTCTCCCTTTTTTTTCAGTAAAGATTCCGTATAAAGTTTCCACAACTGTAAAAAAAAAAATATCATGGATTTTGAAAAAGGCTTTACTAGGTTTGTACTGAAGTGTAGATATTTCTACTAGTTTGTATTTATTCCCTGGTTTTCTGAATCTTCTTCCCCTCATAAGATTTAGCAAGCAGGTCATCCAGCATAAGGGTCCCAGAAAGCCGCCTTTAATTAAAAACTTTTCAAATGCAATTTACACATTTTCCCCATAAAGAAAATTGTCTGCTGCCAGGTGAGCATATGCTGGCAGTACCGAGCCATGCGGGTGCAGCTCAATCTTCACACCATATAAGAGAGGATTTGATGAGATTCCATAGCCCACAGAAGACCTGCAAATTGAAAATTCACCTTCTTATTGCTTAGTGATATAGCTGATGGAGATACTGGATGCTAGACCTACATAAGTATGCCTTTAAGCTAGCTATGTGCTATATTTTTGTATGATTAAAATCATCACACTCCCTCTCGGTCCTCTTACATTTATGGGTTACACACAGACATTACTTGGTCATGCAGGTAAAAATAAATTTGGAACGTTTACATTGCATTTTTAAATCCCTTTGAAATGTAAAAGTATACATAAAATATTTGAGGAGAGAAAGAGGATTTCACAAAGAATCAAGTACAATCATATCAGTTTCCATATTTTAGTACAGATATTCCCTACAATAATATTTCCCAACAGATGTCCTACCAGTTTTACTGAGGTATACAACTCCCAGAATTTTTCTAGTGAAAAAAAAAAGTTGTAATTCAAATATATTTGGAGATCAACAAATAGGAGTAGGCAGCCCAGAAGAATCTGTATCCCCTAATTATAATCTTAAAAAGAGGGCAGAGAATATGGTGAAGATTATGAAGAGCAAGTTTTGAAAGTTGGAAGAATTTAGGAAAGTAAGATTTAGAAGCAATAATCTCTGTGGAACTGTCAGAAAGATGATGGAACAGATTCATTCTTTGTATGCAAGACATTTGAACTTGAACCAATGGGAAGGAGTTATAGACTGCTTCATAAGATGACAAAATTTTAGAGTACTTTTAATCATAGAAATTCAGGGTTGGTAGGGACCTTGAAGGTCATCTAGCTCAGCTTTCATGTCTTCACAATCTTTTCTCTTCTCCAGACTAAAACCTCCATCCAGAGGAGTTCCTCACACACTGGAATCAACTGGATTTGGAGACCAATACATTTAAAATAATAATTTATTATAATTTATTTTAATAGTATAATTATTGTATATTACACTATTACAATTACTATCTAACAATAATAAACAAAATGAAGAATAGAAAAGAGACATGGCATGGCAAGGCAAAGTATTATATTGCCAATACATTAAAAAATCTAGCAGGCAAAGCAGATAATGAGACCTGTCAATAACTAAGCGCAAGTTAAAGACAAAGGGACTAATTCTGGCTGTACAAGATGAAGCCTCAAGAACAAATACATACAAAGCCAGAATTGAGAAGACAGAAAGAGACAGCAAATGCCAACTCTGCAAAAAAAATCAAACAAATGGTGGACCAACTGGTTAGGTGCCACAAGAAGATCGTATAGACCAGATGTGTCAAACATATGGCCCATGGGGTCGGATTCAGCCTGTGATTAGGCCCCAGAGTTGGCCCATGGAGCTGTCCCGGAGAGAGTAAGGGACTGGCCCCTGCTGCCCTGGGACCGGCCACGTCCACCCAATCAGCCACGGTGACCAGGCCATGCCTCCCCTGGCCCCCCAAGGGCCAACAAACTCCTGATGCAGCCCATGATGGGATTGAGTTTGACACCCCTGGTATAAACTGACTACAAACAACATCATGACAAAGAAGCATTGGAATATCTTCAAGATAATATCATAGACCAACACCAAGCAAAAACTGGTGAGACCACAAAATAGACAAAGTATTAGAAAATCAAGAAGTTAAAGTGTTTTGGGATTTTAGAATTCAAACAGACATGCCCCTGCCACATAACATACATAAAATTATTGTTAAGAAAAACAGTAAAGTTGGAATAGTCGAAGTTGAAGTGCCTGGAGACAGCAGAAGAAAAGAGAAAGAACAGAGAAAATCACAAAATACAAGACCTGCAGACAGAAGTAGAATGCCTGTGGCAAAAAAAACACAAATATAGTATCAATAATAATAGTGCCTTGAATTCAATCCCAAAACATCTGCAGCACAAT
Organism: Oxyrhabdium leporinum; assembly: GCA_032468155.1. Lineage (NCBI taxonomy): Eukaryota > Metazoa > Chordata > Lepidosauria > Squamata > Cyclocoridae > Oxyrhabdium > Oxyrhabdium leporinum. The sequence goes on from JANHFL010005634.1 coordinate 261,207, forward strand.
GTAAACATCATCAGCATTGACAAAATTGCCATTGGTCAATTGCAAAAGGCAGCTTTACTTGGAACAGCTTACATCCTGCAACAATGCCTTTAACACCATCAAACAACATCTGCCTATCCCAGGTTCATGGGAAGGACTCAATAGGTAGATAAAAATGTCAAATCCGGTCTAACCATCTGGATGACTAATCGATAAACAACAATAAGGGTTGTTTTTTTATTTCATGTCTCTTATCATTCTAGTTCTTCCTTGGAACTCCTCCAATTTTTTTATGTCTTCCTAAAATGTAGTGTCCAAAACAGAACACAGTATTCTAGTTATAGTCCACAGTTCTAAGTGGACTATGATTTCTTTTGACCTTGACACTATTATTTCTGCTAATGTAGCCACTGACATACCCCTCATTGGATACAATATTTTACATACACACACCACGCCAATGAGCTAATTCTTAAACATTGCTGTTGAGTAGTTCTTTCTTGTCATCTTTTTCCCAATAGTGCCTCCAACCATCATGGTGCCCAAGGGTCAATCCATCATTACCGTCCGTGAAGATTCAAGAGCAGAGTTACAGTGTGAAGTCCGAGGGAAACCCAAACCTCCTATCATCTGGTCCAGAGTTGATAAAGAGGCTCCTATGCCATCAGGGATGATGACAGTGGAGACAAACGATGGGAAGCTACATTTTGAGAAGGTGACTCAAAAAATGAGTGGAATTTACAAATGCCAGACAGCTAGATACAATGGCTTCAACATTAGATCTCGAGAAGCCCTGGTGCAACTCAACGTACAGTGTGAGTATAAATGAGGAATTTGTTCTCTTTGATGCAGCCTATCTATCTTTACTGATTTTGCAGACTAGATAATTTTGTTTTGTTTTCCCTTAATAACAAAAGTAGTGTGCAGACAAGGGTACGTTTGAGTTACTAGATCTTGTACTTCCACAGAGCCAGAAAAGTTTAAATCTCAGATTTAGTGGTTAAAACATTATAATGTAACATATAATTTTATATAATATAATATACAATTTTAACATAAGGCAGTAGAATAGTCAATTCAGAAACTGTCCTAAGAACATTTCCCAGTTATATCCCAATGCTTGTGATATTATAGAGACCTGAATGTGTTCACTGGTATCTGACCAAACATAATTTATGAACTGACTGCCTATGATGAGTGGGGAAATGAGATGACTATTTAATCTCTACTTTGTGAGCATGTCACTCTGTAAAGATATCCTGTGTGTCCTTGAATGGCCCAAGTTATTTTGATGTCAATTGATGTGATGCCAACCATGTTGCTTTCTGCATGTTCAAGAAACCCACATCTACCCTGAATCCATAAGAGTTGCAGAGAATAGAAGAAATATTTTAACATTATTTTATGATATCAAATAGAATATATATATTCTGAAGAACTAGAGACATGGACAGGATTGATGCTTAAGCAGAATGTAAACATAATCAGGAATATCTATATATTCTGAATTGGTTTAAATCTTCATGGCCAGATGATTTGCATGCAGAACACTGAAATAAGTTGGCACGGTATGGTTGAACCTTAATATCTTATCCATGAAAATTCTGGAGATGATGAAGTGCTAGATTTGGAGGAATGTAAATATTGTCCCAATCTGCAAAAATGGTGTTGGAGGGAATGGAGATACTGTCTAACAACAATACCCAGGAAGATTCTATAAGAGATCATAAACGGATTGTTTTGTAAGCACCTTGAAGACAAAGCAGCAGCTACTAGCGGTCAGCATGAATTTTTTAAATATGGTTTCTGGCAACGTTTTTATTGGTTAATTTCTTTAGCACATTGTGGGAACATAATATTAATAACATATTTTGATTTCAACTAAGTATTTGAGAAAGTACCCTATGGCATTTTAATAAGCTAGTAATATGTGAATGGTATTACAAGTAAATGGAAGTATCTTGAAAATTATCTCAGGGAAGACTCAATGGCAATTCCTTATTTCTTGGGTGGAATAGAAAATAGAAATGAAATTCAAGAACATCTTGCGAATTTGGTAAAAGAAAAACTCAGAATAAAATTTAATAGAGGAAAAAAATCATTTAAAAAGCATAAATGAGATTCATATTTGTAGGATGGAGGATACATAGCTCGGTGATAAAACGTGTGAAACAGAACTTGTAATCATAGTTTATTACAAACTGGATATGAATCAACACAATGTGTTGTGACTTCACAGAAGACAAATGCAATTTGAGGCTGTCTCAACCATTTCTAGATCACAAATATTACTCATTCACTTTATTGTGAATTGAGACAGATCTTGAGTACTGTGTCCATTTCTGAATACCACATTCTAAGAACTCAGACAAACTGGAATTTTGCAGTGAAGGTGATCAGAGGATTAAAAATGATGTCCTATGAAAAGAATTTGAAAGAGCGGGGCAAAGTAGCTTTCAGAAAGGTGGATGGTCCAAGAGTGTGATAACACTGTTCAAATAAGCACTCTTCAAATATAATAAAGTCAAGATCTGCTCTCTATCATTCCACAGTGTATGATATAAAATAATGATGGAAAATAGATTGAAATTAAATGTTAGGGGAGAAAATTCAGTAAGAGCAGTTTAACAATAGAACCAGATGACCTCCCTTTTATAGGTGATGTTCAGGTGGCAGCTAGGGGTAACCTTTAATTCTGATTCCTGTACTGGACAGGAGGTTAAATTTAGTGGTCTAAATAATTCCTTTACAACTCTATGAATGTCACATTGCATTAACAATTCTGTGGATTTAAGCCCAAATTGTGTCAGTAATAGGACATGCCCAGACTGTGTGACTTAATGTTGCAACTTGTGAACTGCATCTCCAGATGATAGTTATTACAATCAATCCTTTATTTTTAAACTTTTTAATATGATATGACTGATCCTTATTAAAAGCCCTTGGAGATTTCCGATATACATAAACATCTTGTTTTTTAATATAAAAAATGATAAATCTTTTGCTTATGTACAAGAATGTAATATTTGAGCTCATTATTCCAAAAGGGATTATTCATTAATTTATTTGGAATAACTATGAATCACTCCAACCACTCATGACTCTGGGCAATGTATATTTAAGACAAAATTAAAATTAAAATTAACAACATCATCAGTAATACAAAGATCTGCCATATCAATCAGGGCCAAAGTCCTGATAGAATAGGAAGGGCTTAACAGTCATGCAAAATGCCAGGAGGAATGGGGCTTATTATATCTACTTCCATACCCTAGAGATCTCAACAATTGGAACTCATGCAAAATGTCAAAGCATCGGTAGCATATACCAATAAATGTTTAAGTTAAATGAATTCTTCAACACTCCTAGTGATAAACTGAATTCAGTTTTAATTTCTACACCCAAAAAATGTGCAATGCCTTCATGGCCACCAAATGGATTTAAATTAATTATAAAATTACCAGCTTATTACTCTCCCCCAAAGAAAACCCCTCATAAAGTGGGAAGTGACCTAAGAGCATATCAAGTCCAAACTCCAGAACACTGCAGAATTAATTCATGATAAATAATTTATCCGACCCCTGTTCAAAAATCACTCCTTACAATAGCCTAATCCATTGATCAACAAGGTCTTACTGTCAAGAAGTTCTTTCTAATAACTAAAGTGTATCTACATCCTTGAAGTTTCATCCCATTAGTTCTAGTCTTACCCTCTGAAGCAAGTGAGAATAAGTCCAAATCCTCTGCAATATGACAGCTCTTCAGATATTTGAAGACAGCTATTACGTCCCTTCTCAAATTTTTCTTCTACAAGCTAAATATGTCTAAGTCTTTTAACCATCCTTCTAGGACTTGGTTTCCAGTCATTTCTTCATCCTAGCAGATCTTTTCCAGACATGCTCCAGTTAAAAATTAAAGAATTGGAATGTACAGAACTGAATTAAATATTCCAGGTGAGAGCTAACCAAGGCAGAATAGAATGAAATAATTATTTCCCACAGTCTGAACTCTGTTTCGCTTAATATTCCTTAAGATATCATTACATTCTTTGCAACTGCATTACACTGTTTGGACACATTGAGTATGTGATCCACTAGTACACCCAAGTCTTTCTCCCATGTGCTGCTTTTGAACCAGTTTTGCTCCCTCCTATACATGCTTTTCTTACCTAGACCCATAACTTTACATTTCTCCTTGTAAATGTAATTAAATTATTTTAAAGAAAGTAATTATTGTTATAATTTAACTAGTATTAAAGTAATAGATCCAATTCAAAGTGTTGGTTATCACCTTTAAAGCTCTTCATGGTATGGAACCAGGTTATCTGAGAAACCATCTTGCCCCAAAGGAATTGGCTCACCCTATTCCTTTGGCAAGAGAGGCCCCCTGTGGACCTGTTGGTCAAGGAATTTTGACTAGCAGGGTCTAGGAGAGGAGCCTTTCCTGCTATGGGCTTCACTTTCTGGAACATCTTGCTACCAGAGGAGAGATCCACTTCCAGTCTTCTGGCCTTCATGAAGGGCCTTAAAACATGGCTCTGCCTGTTCATTTGGGGCCTCAATGGGACGCACTGTCCTGGGAGGTGTTTGATTGAGTGAGATGCAAAAACTCAGCCCCTCTGCTGTCCCTCTGCTGTCCATGCTCTTTATTTTTAACCTTTGTTTAATTGTTGTTAATTTTAATGTTTTTAAATTTATGCTTTTATGCTATTGCAAGCCACCCTGAGTCACTTTGGATAGTGAAACTCACCCAAGTTCCCTGAATCCTGCTTTTACCCTTTTTTGAAAATAGGAACAACATGTGCCCTCCTCCAGCCTTCTGAGTCCTCACCTGTTCTCCAAGTCTTTAAAAGACTACAAGGAGTAGCTCTGCAATTACTTTTGCTTTTTTGAAAATAGGAACAACATTTGCCCTCCTCCAGCCTTCTGGGTCTTCACCTGTTCTCCAAGTCTTTAAAAGACCAGAAGGAGTAGTTCTGCAATTACCTTTGCTGGTTCAATACCTTAGGGGTAATTAATCTGGCGCTGGAGACTTTAAACTCACTTAGATTAGCACTGATCCCTTAACAAAGGTGGTTCTTAATACTACCCAGGATGCAAATGGAGCTAATATTAGCTTTTAAGTTCAGCACAGAGAGGAATAGAATTTGGCTTGTTCCAACCAATGACCCAAATCAAAAGTAAGTGGAAGATTAAATCCACCTAGCTGAATGTAGTTGATCTTAAACAAAGCTAAGCAGGGTAGATTTGGTTGTTACTCAAATGAATAACCACTAAGAAATCCTAGAGATGGCGGATCCATTGACTTTTTTTTAAGAAAAAAAGCATCTTAACTGACACTAAACCACTTCTATATTTTTGCCATGAAAATTCGATTGATATGTTCATGGAGTCACCATGCTTGACTTGAGGTCATTATGAAAAGGAAAAAAATGGATAGGTTA